>JANSJX010000144.1:0-64798 GCA_026168455.1 Theocolax elegans
AACTTTTGAAATGTAATGCGTATTTTATTGCCACTGTTAAAATTTGAATTTTCTTTTGCCATTTACTGTTTATAATAGAATTATCTTAAAAACGCAATAATTAATGTATTCAATTTTTAATTTATTGTATATTTCATATAGATATTTGGAAAAGTTTATGTTATACTTGATTAATATTTATTTTATCTTTGAAAAATTGTGCATATTTTAAAAACATTACATTAAATTTTAGGTCCGTTTTTATTTTATGAGTTTTATCAGGAATAAGTAAACTAATACACATTCTTTCAAGTTATATTCACAACTTCTTTTTGCGCACCGGAAAAAATACATATATTATCTATTCTTGAAAAAACAAATAACACGTACACACACACGCACACACACACACACACACACTCACACACGCACGCACATACACACACGCACGCACGCACGCACGCACGCTCGCGCATACACACACACTTATATATATGACATATATATATGACATATATATATAACATTATATATAACATATATATGACATATATATATAAAACATATATATATATGTTGAATTCTGAATTCTTAGACACGGCGGCGGCGGCGCGGCGGCGAAATATTATATATTATAGAGAGATATATATATATAACATATATATGACATATATATATAACATATATATATGACATATATATATATAACATATATATATAACATATATATGACATATATATATAAAACATATATATATGTTGAATTCTGAATTCTTAGACACGGCGGCGGCGGCGGCGGCGGCGCGGCGAAATATTTATATATTATAGAGAGATATATATATGACATATATATACATATATATATATAACATATATATGACATATATATATGACATATATATATAAAACATATATATATATGTTGAATTCTGAATTCTTAGACACGGCGGCGGCGGCGGCGGCGGCGGCGAAATATTTATATATTATAGAGATATATATATATATATATATATATATTAATAATAATGATAAAAAAAATATGTATCTTATAGTAATTTTTTTTATGTCTATCTTAGCTTTTTAATTGTAATGTACTTTATAGTTATTTAGACGAAAGTAATATTTAGTTTTTTTGTCGGGTATTCTGAATTTTTATAGTTTATTGCCTAATTATAAATACAAATAATTATAATTAAATAAATATATAAGTATGTGCTTATGATTTAAAAAGAAAATATGTATGGGAGAATATTTTATTTTATATATACGTATATGTAACCTATATAAACTATATATATTAGTAAAAAAAGTAATAAATAAGTTTAATATAATAACCTATCTTATTAAATAAATAATTAAAATAGTATTAGTCTTACTGTATAATTTTACGTTGCATAAATATATACAAAATAATAACTAAATATTGTAATGTATCTAAACATTATATTAAGTAAGTAAGAGAGACAAAGGCTTCTCGGAAATCAAAACCGAAAGAGTCTAAGCAATTGAAAGAGAGAAAGAGGGGCGTTACTCGCTATTGAACCGGAGCCGCGGCGAGACTTATATCTAGTCACTCTGGATAGTCTTTCTCTCTTAAGAATTAGCATTACAAAAATAATATATTGTATATTATAAGATAGTGCACGAACAATTAAAAACAAGTGAAAGCCAATTTGACATCACTGGAAAGAACCGGCCGGACCAATCTTTGGAAATGAGAAATAATACCAATCTACCGGAAAAGGAGCCCGCAGACGAAGATCCCATCATCGGATGTATGAGTGTGAGAGAGAATTTTATTTTAAGACCTATGTAAAATTGTTAAGAATATTAAAATTATATAATCAATAAAATTATATAATCATTGTAACGAATATATTATAATTGGCGCTCAACCAGAGGCATTTTACGAGAAACGAGATTTCAAAGTAATTAATTTAAATTTTTAACTGTTTGTATACAAATAATTATTAATTTTATGTTGATTTGTTTTATCAATTTATTATAAGTTTACTCGTGAAATGACGAACCGACGAAGCTCATTGCCGGATCTATGGCAAGTTCCGCCTGAGCGAAGCATTCAGTTAATTATTGAATCTTTAACTTTAAGAATAGAATCTTTAGAAATGGAAAATCGCGCATTTAAGAATCAATTGGCTGGAATATTTAGAAGCATGCAGAGAGATCGTGAAAGAGAAATAAACAAGACATTAGCCCGCGAAATGGTCCTTCCTAGTTTTTCGGGTGAAATGGACGATAATTGTAATCAGTTTTTATTAGATATAGAGCAATATATTGTAATTAAACAAATTCCAGATTTTTATCAATCAAAAATAATTGCAAATGCATTGAAGGGGCGGGCGAAAGTATGGTTTGAGGCGATAAAAAATCAATTTAATAGTTTTAATGATTTTCGCGAAAGATTTAAAGTCGAATTTTTATCAGAAGAAATGCAAGAACGTGCTAAAGATTTTTGGAGAGCGAACAGGTATACTTCGGGAAGTTTTCTAAAGTACTTTTATGCGCGTATTGGTGAGGCATCGAGATTTAATCCACCGTTATCTGATTATCAACGTAACAAACAAGTCGTAAAACAATTCCCAAATGATATTCAAATTGTCTTAGCAGCAACGGATTTGTCTCAAACCGAGCAAGTTGTGCGTACACTTAGTAGGATTGACGAAACACAAAATTGTGCGAATATTTCACATGTAAATAAGCATTCATATTCGCAGAGTCAAGACGCGGGAAAACATCGCGCTTACGAAGGAAGCAATTTTCGATATAGTTCGAATTCATCGACGCGTGACTCGCAAAATTTGCGACCGACGAAAGATTCGCAATACGTAAATAAACCTCGCGAATTTAATCGAGACAATGAGAGACAATCTAATTTTATAAATTATGATTATCGTCAGCAGCCAAATCATAACAAACATTTTAATCACGCGAAGAGTAGATTTGTAAATAATAATAATAATTATCGTAATTCGAATAATACTGCTAATTCTAATAAAATTGCAAATATTAATACAAATGAAAAATTAAGTAATGACGGTAATTCATTTCTTGTACAAGCTGACGTCCACGAGCAAACAAGCGATAAAAATGAAATAGTTGAATTGTCGTCGGTAAACTAATGTGCGACTCGGAAGTTATAGGTCCCAGTTCGAGTTGCGTAGTAGAAATGCAGGACCTTGCCTTTGATATCATGGGGGATGAAAATGAAAATCGGTCTGAAAAAACTCAAATATTGCGTAGTCCAAGAGTATGGGCTAAAATTAATAATATAAATTGCGAGAGCCTAATAGACACAGGGAGCCCAGTGTCGTGCATGTCAGAAATTATTTTTGAACAAATTAAAGGGATTAAAGAAATAGAAACTTTACCTGTGTCTAATATGACTTTAACTGGAGCATTCGGCAAAAAATCGTGTAAGGTAAAGAAACAAGTTTTAATAAATTTAGAAATAAGAAACACAAAAACTAAAGCTATTCTCCTTGTCGTTCCCGGCTTAGCGTTTGATATTATTTTGGGAATCGATTGGTTTTTGCAAAATGGTGTAATTATTAATGGACGGGAGCGTTTATTAGCGCTACACGATACGATAATTAATGAGCCGTATATTAGTTTTTCGATGGGCTTACCCGAAATAAATGAAAAAGTACCATTACTCGATTTTCAGGCATCGTTTAAGGGGGATGCATGTGCTCCGCTTCATGTAGAGGAATTACATAATCGTGATTTGTCTCGTGAGGCGGGGGACAAGAACCGCTTTTTCATTCGTACCGGAGACGATTTTGCGAATCGAGTTAAGGAACGTATAAAAGACATTTCGATAATTAATAATGTAGAAAAGCAAATATTATTGCATGCGGTTACGAGATTTCGTGAGGTTTTTTTCGGATAAACCGGGGTGTTTTGAGGGATTTACATATAAATTCAAGTTGAATACAGACCAAATTAAAATAAATAAAAATTATTCGATCCCAATCATGTATAAGAACGCTGTTGATAAACAATTGCAATATTTATTAGACGAGGGTATCATAGAAATATCCGACAGCCCATATTGCAATCCGATACACGTAGTTCCGAAAAAAGACGGTAGTGTAAGACTGTGCCTTGATGCAAGAAATCTTAATAAATACATTGAACCCGATAACGAAAGGCCGCCTAAGGTTGAAGAAATTTTACAGGCACACCGAGGAACGTCCCATTTTTTTAGTACTGATTTTGTACAGGGGTATTATCAAATAAAATTGCACGAAGATGTCCGAAAATATACCGCATTTATTGTGGGAGGTCGGTGCTTTCACTGGTGTCGAGTTCCCTTTGGTATTCGAACCGCTGGTAGTGCTTTTATAAGGGCTATAAATTCATTATTTAGTAGGGAAGATAAAAAATCAATTGTAATATATGTAGACGATGTTTTTATAAAATCACGTAATTTTAGTGAACATATTAAGAATTTAGAATTATTTTTCAGTAAAATATTAAAATCGGGATTGAAATTAAAATTAGAAAAAACGCTATTTTGTCGGGAAGAAATTCCTTTCTTAGGATTTATTTTGAATTCAGAGGGAATAAAACCGGACCCTAGACGTATTGACGGTATTACTCAAATGCCCGTACCCAAAAGCCGTAGGGAACTTCAACAATGCATCGGTATGTGCACGTATTATCGTCGTTTTTATTACAAATATGCTGTGTTACTTGATCAATTTCGTGATTTGTTAAGCTCAAAAAATAAGTTTATTTGGCTTGAAAAACATGAGCAAGCATTCCGAACTTTAAAACAAAAGTTGGGTGAGTACATATTACTGAGTCATTATCGCAACGATTTGCCATTCGTACTGCAGACGGATGCAAGCAAACAAGGGATAAGTGCAGTCTTATACCAAAAAGATGGTGATAATGACCCAATAATTATTGCATTAATTAGTCGCTGCTTAACGGATTACGAAAAAAGATATAGCGCAACCGAAATTGAATTGTTGGCAGTTGTTTATGCGGTATTAAAGTTAAGGGATTTTTTAATTGGCCAAACGTTTAAAATAATTACTGATCATCAAGCACTAACTTTTCTTCTAAAAACTCCATATCACACGTCGCGTTTGGTACGTTGGTCGCTAATATTAACGCCTTTTTCATATGAAATTATTTATTGCAAAGGCACGGAGAACGTAATCGCTGATTATTTTAGCCGCATAACGGGTTTAGAAAAATCTATTGACGAAAGCCCTTGCAAGAACAAAATAAAAGATAAAAATGAACATTTAGACTCACAAAAAAATTTAATAGCTGCGATTCATGGTCTTAACACGTGGCTTCCAGAACTAGAAAATTTAGCGACTATGCAGAACCAAGACAAAAATTTAGAAAAAATAAAACAATTAATCATTGATAAAAAACGTGATGATTTTCAAATATATAATAATATTATGTTTCATAAAGCACTTCGCGATTATGGTTGGAAAATAGTCGTTCCTGCACCTTTAAAACAACAGTTAACGATTAAAATTCATGAGAAAATAGGGCATCTAGGAGTTCATAAAACTATATCCGAAATAAAGAAAAATTTTTGGTGGACCGGAATGAGAGACGAAATAAAAAAAATTATCCTTACATGCGATTTATGCCAGAGAATAAAACCTTTGAATAATGTCATGGCAGGTAAATATTTACAAGTTAAGGCGGAACGGCCTAACGAATTACTTTCTGTAGATTACTACGGACCGTTGCCGCGATCAACGGGTGGGGTAGAATATCTTTTCGTTCTTGTAGACGTTTTTTCTAGACTAGTTACTGTTTATCCGCTAAAACGCGCTACAGCCCTCGCAAGCATAAACCGACTTAAAGAATACTTTACACGAGTAGGAAAACCAAAGCGCATTTTAAGTGACCATGGAACCCAATTTTTATCCAAAGTTTGGTCAAAATTTCTAACAGAATCTAATGTACAACCTGTCTATTGCTCCATCCGCCACCCGCAAGCTAATCCAGCTGAAAGGACAATGCGCGAGTTGGGTAAATTTTTCAGAGGTTATTGTAATAACCAGCATACTGCTTGGGCTCGTTACTTAAAACAAATAGAGACATGGCTTAATTTTACTATACACACGGTTACGGGATATTGCCCTTACGAACTCCATTATGGAGAAAAACCGGTTGAAAGAATACGAGAGAAAATTAAATTTCCGATCGAAGATGCCGAACCATACGAAATAAAGGTGGAATTGGCTAATGCACGAACAAAGAAGCAGCATGAACGCAATAAAAAGTCGCAAAAAACACTACAGCACGCAGTCTTTAACACAGAATGATCTAGTACTTGTTCGTATCCCCAAACAATCTGACGCATTAAATAAACACATCTCAAAATTCTTTCACATTTATTACGGCCCTTACAGAATTCGTCGCTGCTTTAATGCAAATGCGTATGAAATAGTAAGTATGGAAAATCCAAAGAAAATCATAGGAAGGTTCAATAGAGCCGATCTACGTATTTATAGAAAATTAGATATTGATAATTCTGCATGTTAATAAGTATTTCACTCAATTCGATTTAAAAATAAAAAAATAAAACAATAAAATAAAATTATGTACATATTAATCATTAGACTACTTATTATACTTTTATAACGATTATTGTAATAAATGTATCTAATATGACAAGAGCTAACAAAATGATGAGTAATTTTATCCTGGCATATCTGTAATATAATTATGACGAGATGGTATTAACTAATTGTGTTAAGGGATAGTTTATTTATACTTGTAATTTAAATTAGGACATTATGTATAAAACATTAAAATTGTTAATTTATGTAAGAATGTATATGAATGTGTGTGTATATTTTACGTATATGAAGAAGATGACAACATTATGAAGAAAGAAGAGCAATACCTAGTTAAAATAAAAAAAAAAAAAAAAGAAAAAAAAATAAAACGAAAAGAGAAAAAAAAAAATTAACCTAAAAATAAGTCAAATATAAGGTTTTCAGGTCATTTCATATGATCAATCATCTTTATGCCCTGAAAAGGGGGATCATGTAATGTATCTAAACATTATATTAAGTAAGTAAGAGAGACAAAGGCTTCTCGGAAATCAAAACCGAAAGAGTCTAAGCAATTGAAAGAGAGAAAGAGGGGCGTTACTCGCTATTGAACCGGAGCCGCGGCGAGACTTATATCTAGTCACTCTGGATAGTCTTTCTCTCTTAAGAATTAGCATTACAAAAAATAATATATTGTATATTATAAGATAGTGCACGAACAATTAAAAACAAGTGAAAGCCAATTTGACATCACTGGAAAGAACCGGCCGGACCAATCTTTGGAAATGAGAAAATAATACCAATCTACCGGAAAAGGAGCCCGCAGACGAAGATCCCATCATCGGATGTATGAGTGTGAGAGAGAATTTTATTTTAAGACCTATGTAAAATTGTTAAGAATATTAAAATTATATAATCAATAAAATTATATAATCATTGTAACGAATATATTATAATATAAATATATATATGTATGTATTCTCTATTATGACGGCGGTTATACATAATAATACAAAAGAATAATAATATTTTTAAAAGAAAATTAAAAAGTAATTAAATTAATTTTTAAATGAATACAAACTATTAATTATGATTAATAAACATGTACGTTTTCTTAAGCCTCAAACTTTTGTAAAAGATAATTATAATACAGGTGATTAGTAAAACATGTACTGAGTTTTGAAATTGATAATGTTAGTGCATTTAGTTATTTCTGTAGTTCGTTTTACGCTTGTTTATAAATTACAATTTAACTGCATACTGTAATGTAAAAAAGTATTTATTTTCTATAACTATATATATTAGTTTGTTGCGCTTTAATAAGTTTATTTATATTTCAAATAACAAATTAATCATAAAATCATTATTGTTCAAAATGATTAATAATTAATAAATAAAAAATAATATTTCGTTTTAAACGAGTGTAAAAGGGGCTAGAAAAGAAGTCTTTAAACTCTAGCAGTTACAGAGTAAATGATAAACGATATGTACCTTGTAATATACTTATTTTATCATTAATACATAAAATGCTAATTTTTATTAATGATTAAATATAATTCTGAAATTTTGCAAATTTATAATTACTAACAAAAGTTATAATATTCTCATGGTTGTCTTTAAATATTAATACAAAAATTATTTTGTAAAGAGCAATTTTAAGTGGCAAATTTAGGCGCTGGAACTATAAATTTGGATCGAGTTATAGATATTATCTCAAGTTCATTCGAATTATTATAGGAATGAAGAAATAACTGAAACTTTTAAAACGATTTAAATGGATTGTAAAAAATTTTTGCTTTTGATTATATAATTAAATGGTATAAGAATATATAATTAAATGTATGTATATGAGAGATTCCACAGAACTTTTGACTTTCTTGTTACTTTCACTTTTCAATGCTATTTGATGATTTTCATCATATTAAAAAAATCATTCCTCGTAGAAAAAAGTCACAAAGTATAGTAACCGTTATTTATTATATTAATAATATATAATATATTACTTAAAAAAATTATAATTTATCGCATTTTAATTAATTCTTTGTGTTACTCACTCTACTTTTTTGCTTTATTAGGTTTATATAAAAAAAAACTTTTATTAAAAATGGTTTGGATAATTTTTTATATAATCTTCACATATCACAGAATATAATGTAAAAGTTTTAGAGGTGTGCTTCAACCTACATAGATTAATTTATTTTATGAATATCCGTAACCACTATTTAAAAAAAACTAATTTATTTTACTTTTAGCTATTAAAAAAAAATAAATTATTCTCATAAATTTTCTTCATGGAAAATGACACTTATTGAGCAGACAAATAAAATCGCGTTTGGTTTGTAAGTGTGCTACTTACAGAAAAAAAATTGTACCCTCGCAAAGTTGGGTACACGTATGTGCCCCCCATTGAAAAATCGTACTTTTCGTCAGCACATCGATAGTATGTTATCAATGGTTATAAAAATAATTGCTCTTTTTTATTAACCTTTTAAAAACATGTTTTAAAATACTTTACATAAAATTCTTCTTTGTTTGCCTGAAACGAACTTACGAAAAATGTAACAAAATGAAATTCTTACTTTCCGAGAAAATAAGGTATTTAATCATCTTATAGTAAATATTTGTAATTGTAATACTTAAACACAAATACACACACATTAATGGAACTTAAATTAAGGTAGGAATTATAATTAAAAAATCTTTGTATTACTTACAATGTTTGTATATATTATATATTTTGTTACATTTCTTTTGTTTGAAAAATTATTAATTGCTTAAAATAAAATTTTATTATAATGATATTTTTGTGTTACAAAATTTTTCTTTCCAACACATATTATGCTACATATTTTATCAAATTTTTTAACATTTTACCTTAAATTTGAAAGAAAAATGTAAAATTTTATTTTTTTGATGAAAAGTAGTATGTTTTACATTAAAATAATTGTTTTTGATTTTTTACAAAAAAATTTTTTTAAAAAATGAGGGGCCCCATGTGTTTTTTATGCTACTACTGTTATTTAGAAATGGTTCGATAAGTTTCAAAGATGTGCCTTAAAAATAAATTTTCAATTTTCTTTTGACCTTAAAGTCAAAAGTTCTGTGGAATCTCTCATATATAATCACATTAACTCACAAATTAAGCAAAAGATATGCTAATAAAAAAATGGTTTATGTACAAAAATAATATTTATTATCTATCATTAAATTTGATATTAATAACAATAATTAAGAAGGATAACATGTAGAATATTGATTAATATTTGATTGATATTAATATTAAAAAAAATATTTCAATGAAAAAAAGTAGTAAATTTTAAATAATAGTAATATACAATATAGTAATACATTAAAAAAAATGTGTAAAACAGTATACTGGGTTTATTATATTCGAATGATTATTAAAACAATATCATGGTATTATATATTGAAATGTAGTTGAATCCGGATACTTAAATGATGTTAAATAGATATTTGTGTACAAACACTATTTTAATTAATTGAGAAAAATATGGATATTGTCATCACATATGTATTTTATTAAATTAATAAAGTAATTTACAATGAAATTCCATAAAAGATTATTTTGAATAACTATGCGCAAAACAGTATATTGGGTTTATTATACTTTAGAATGTTATCAAGACAATATCATGGAATTTAAACATTGAAATGTTGGATCCGGATACTTAAATGATGTTGAAGAGATTATAGTATAATTATGTTTTTATTGTTATAGTATTAATTTACAATATGACATTACTAGTAATTTATTATAAATATATATATAATAATATAATGATGTTTGAATAATTATAATAAAATAATGATTATTAAAATAAAATAGTATTATTTTAAGTATTTCCTAACCCCATTGACCAGATGTTTTGCAAATTGTTGTAAATTAGTTGTGTATATATTTCTATTGATTTTTTTAAAATTAATGTAAAACCTGCGTCCGCATTTGATGCAAAATTTGAACCAACTATTTAAATAACATTATGACTGCAACATGGTGCTAAATTGACTACAATTGTTGCTTAGAAGTGGCGTTGTATCATAGGAATAAATTGACATCATGTTGCTGTCATATTGCAGAATTAATTTAAAATTTTAATTGTCATCAATTATGCTTTTAACAATTTACGTAAATTTGATAAATATTACTGAAAAAGTGAGTTTATTAAATTTTGAAGTAATTTTATAAAAAATGTTTATTAGGTTATAAAAAAATATTTACAAACAAATGTACTTATTAAAAATAGTAATTAAATAAATTAATAGCAGTAGCAAGAAATTAATAATGATAGTAGTAAAGGAAAGAAATAAGAAAAGTAAAAATACATAATTAAACAAAACCTTTTTTTATTTGATATTTTATTTATAAGTTTTTATTATAATTTACGTATTTTCATATTTTTATATTCAAAACAAAAACTATGTTATTAAATAAAAACAAGATACAAAATTTTGATTAAACGTATAAGAATTGTGATATACCTCAATATGAGTACACTTATTTGAAAACGAAAATTCAGGTGTTAATCAATAAATAGTTACTTAAGTACATAATTTTGTACGTTAAAAGTAATATTTACTTAATATTTTTACACTTATTTTCTTCAATACACAACATTTTTTATACAGACTAATAGTAAACAGTTTCCTTAATTTTGCATATACTACTATACTCTCTACTCATGCTATAACGTACATTAAAACGATGAAATTCTCGACTAGAAAATTGTAAACTTTGTAGGCTGGATTAGAATTATTATTTTTATCATGAATTGATTTTCAAAAATCATTGATTTTAAGTGACATCATTTTTTATCTATAAACAGTAATTACATATTCTATTAAATAAAATGAATACTTTAGCTCTAATTTAAAGGGAGAAGCTATTACAGAATTTGTGAAAGAAAATTATCATATTGTAATTAATGTGGCACTTCGTGAACTTAAACTATTTAGTAAAAATAATCATTGAAACCCAACCAGACTAAAAGCAATATACTACACATATATCTAGAAAAATTTAAATGTATTTTTTCTTTAAACTGTACATCTAATTATTTTGTCGATTCAGAATCTAATTGTGTTGATTAACAAGTAAATTATATATAGAATGAATGAAACTGAATTTTAAATAGAATAAGACTTTCTGAGCCAATTTTTTCTTGATCATTTTTGAATTCTATTTCGCAGTTATTCTAATTAAAAGAAGTCCTATTAGATCCTTATAAAAAAAAATTGAGTAAAAAAATTACATTTAAAGTTTTCTACATATAAATATCATAAAAATGGTTATTTTTACCTACTGTCCTCTTAAAGGTGTATTTCTTAAGTAAAATTAAAATATATGGACATTTGACAGTTTTATAATATCTATAGTACGCAAACTTATAATGTACAATAACAATAAGTGGTAATAGTTAAACGCAAATAAACATAATATTTACACCTACAAAAATGACAGTTTCAATTGTGAATAAAATACTGTATTATTAATATTTCAGTTTCGAAAATACGGATTATAATATTCATAAAAAAAATTCATACTATTATCTCAATCACGGGTAAAAGTATTTCTATAAACGTTTACACTAGTACATTTCATGTTTAGAATGCCTAGATTGAAGTAAACTTTATTCATTAATAATTAATTTATGATTATTATTTTATTCATTCTACATTTCAAATGAAATTTGATTTTTTAAACGTATATTTTGGAACACACTAAACATTTTTACCGATTTCAATTTAGGCACTTACTTTTTCTTTGGATTTAATAAGCTGTTTAATATTTGTATCTGTTAATATATATTTGCATACAGTATTTTAATTGCAATAGCTTCGATAGGAAATTACATTAGCAGAAAAAGTAGGTGATTACATACAATAGTTTATCGATACAATCTATATTTTACATACCAATAAAACATGCTTTTAGCGTTATATAAAAGCATTCACACAGTTTTTGTACTTAAAATATATTTGTTTAGGATAATGAGTGTATCATAATATCGCTTATTAAATCCTATTATTTTAAGCACGGTACAAATTTAAGAATAACATAATTAAATTAATATATATTTGTAGATTTATAACCTTGTTTAATGAAAATTTTTTAATTATTTGTTAATGACGAGATTTTGGTAATGTTTTTTTATGATTTCATTAATAGTAATTTTTAATCACAAAATAACTTAATTATTATAAAAATGCTCAACCCGATCGAGACCGCGATCGCGATATACGCCGGTGAGCATATGTACTTGATCTTGAATCTGAACTATATTTTGCTGAGTTTCGAGTAACAGAAGTATCTGACCACTTGATAATATTCTATTACTCATTGGAGACGTCGTTCTAAAACTGGAAACATGAATCAACTAATTCTGAATTCCTATTCGAGTATACAGAAGCTGATTTGGAACGTCTATCTAGGTGTGAATGTCGTTGATATTGATTGTTCGAGCCCGAAGATGAATTGTGTTGCATGGGCAAAGAATGATGCGATCGTGAACGCGAACGATAATATTGCCTGGACGTGATCGTTGATAGCTGCGAGAACGTAATCGTTGTTGGCTACGAGAACGTGATCGTTGATGGTTGCGCGAACGTTCCTGTTCTTTCTTTGGTTTACTAGTCTTGTTTCTGTAGATCTGCTTGGGAATCTTAATTCTAGTAGAAAGTCCCTCGTTAAAAATGCTTTCGTTGGTACTTCACATTTTTGCAATCCCTTCTAAAAAATATGATTTATTTAAGTAAATTCTCTCTCTCTCTCTCTCTCTCGTCTCTCTCTCTCGCTCTCTCTCTCTCTCTCGCTCTCGCTAATTCTAGCTCGTATCGTAGATAATTATTACTTACTAGAGAAAGCAAGTATAAAGACTCGTTTTTTCAAAGCATTTTTTGGCTCCGTACCGTACATGGCTGAATGCATCAATTGTGATGGCAGTATTAAACATTTTTTAATGCAATCTTCTAAACTCGTACCTCCAATATCGAAAATAGTCCCTTTAAAATATAAATACAATCAATTAAATTAATGTGTTCGATATACCGATAGAATCATGTACTTTACAATTAAAATTAAATTTATAAACATTTTTTATAGTTATTTAATTTTTGTTTCGAATAATTTAAAATCAGTTATTAAAATTAAATTTAATATATTATTATAATTACATTAAATTTAAATTTAGTTTTTTACTGTAATGATTAAGAAACTTTTTCAAACAGTAGTACTAAGATTTTATCGATCTAAACTATTTTTTTTTCTATTTTTTAAAACAATTAAAAAAATCGTTTTATGCAACATTTTTTAAGGAATTGTTCAACTGTTTATATGAAAAAATTTTTCCGATATAGTTCACATACAAGGAGACCATCATATTTTGGTTAACGGAATTGAAACTCTAGAATATCTTTCTTTGTATAAAAATATGAAAAATTATAACGATCAGAGTTGAAAGTATTTTTTTCACAATATTGGCTGTAATTGCCAATAACTTGGTAATTTGAGCGTTAGGATCTAAAATTTGGCTTTCTTTCATATTTGTATATAGGAAGATATCTTAGAGTTTGAATTAAAATCTGTTAACCAAACATATGATGGTCCTCCTTGTTAGTATTTATTCTAAACAAATTATTTACCTGTAATGCCTTTGTAAATTCTTAACCTTTGGAGGGCCGGGGTTTTGAAAAATTTTCAATTCGCATTTTCGATATAAATGTGGTCTAAGGTCCCTAAGTTAGGACCAATAATCCGTAGAGATAGCGACACAAAATCGGCATGATTTGCTACAACTTTGGCTATTTGTAAGTTGGGCATATTCTATCTGTCATATATAATCAATATTATTTTCTGCTATATATATATACAAATGACACACATTATAAAATGCCCCGTTTATCACCATCCATACTTGCTTTTTCATATTTGTTAACTAAAAACGAAACGTTTTATGTAGTTTGTTCTTTGTAGCAAATCATCCTGATTTTCGTGTCGCTATCTCTTGGACTAAAACTAAGTTGAGATGTTGGCAGGTCTGACCTCTTACTCCTAGTGGTGTAGTCCATCCCTCTAAAGGTTAAACACTTCAGCAAGGAATCGACATAATCACATTTTAAATTCTTTTATTTAAAATATTTGTTATACCTTGCCAATGCATTCAAAGGAGTAATTATATTTTTTCTAATTTATGTATTAGTCTTAAGATTTCTTCAAACATAATCCCTAGCGAAATAGTAAATGCTAATAACTGCAAATAACTGTACATAACTGCAAATAACTGTAATAACTGCAAATAATTGCAAAGAAACTAAAATATTTAGTTGGGTTTGAGACGCTATTAACTATTATTTGTAGCTCTTTGCAGTTTCTTGCAGTTATTAACAGTTATTTGCAATTATTAGCAGTTACCTGCAGTTATTTGCAGTTTGGTCAAATTCTAAGTAGGTTTATATAGTTTTAGAAATATTATTAGCAATTATTTGCAGTTTTAGCAGTTACTAATAGATTTAACCAATATTTGCAGTTATATTCAGTTATTTGGAGTTATATGCATTTCTTTATAATTATATTATAGGACAAAAATAGAAGTGCAAATAATAGCAAATAATTGCAAATAACTATTAAAACAAATAAAAAACTGCTAATATTTTCTATAATTGCTATTAACTTTTATAATATCTGTCAAATTTTGTGTTATAAACTTTCAACAAAGACTAATAACTGCAGATAATTATTTTTTTTTTTTTTTTTTTTTTATGTTATTTAACGTCGCTCTATTATGCTGCCAGGGCTAATCAGCGACGGAGGTGAATGGTGGTGTCTGTAAACAAAGGCACATGTAGTTGAAACAGTGGTGCTTGTGTCCAACGGAAGATAATCATCGGTCACTGTAATTAGTCTAATAATTAGAGTTTCCTGTCCTCCCGATGGAACCACCGCGATCCTCTTTACATCTTCGCGTCCCTAACGTTCCCTAGAGTTCAGATGCCCGTGCCTCTCATGCACTGACAAGTGCACGAAACGCACGCGCACCTGAACTGGCGTCACATTACAGTGACACGCCGAACCACTGAGTCGCGGTGTTCGAAAAATGCACATGAAAAAATTTTCAGAGGTACACGTCTGGGATCGAACCCACGACCCAGATAATTATTTGTAACTGTAAATAACTGCAAATAACTACAAATAATAGTGATTAGCGTCTCAAACCCAACTAAATATTTTAGTTATTTGCAGTTATTTGCAGTTATTTTCAAATACTATTTCCGCCAGGGATTGCAAAAATTTATAATACAAATGAAGCAAGAAAACATTTTTAGCCTACTCTCTTTTCTTATAATTAATATATAAATATAAACTGATTTATTCGTATTAATAATACCTATCTTTATAAAATTAATAGATAATACTTACAAGAGTATTAAAATCTGCACTCTTATCGTCGAACTGTTCTACTTGTCTAGAATTTGCAAAAGGTATAAATTTTGGCTCTTCTACTGGTGAACGATGTACATCCAGTTATATCATATCGTAAAGTTCTTTACAAATATTTAATGCGTTATTTTTAAAGATATTTGTTTATTTTAATTAACGAAAAAGTATACTTTGCAACATTATACATTTTTAAGTTACAATTTTCAGGTTAGTGTAGCATAAAATTATTAAGCAATTTCGTATTAGTGAACAGATTTACATTAAAATGACTGAATGAATGAATTGAATTTCCAACAACGAAGTTAATAGATACTTTCTTTAAACAGAAGTGTAATGTTAGTTACAATTTATTTTAAGTAATACTTAGTAGATAAAAATTATTATAAAACGAGATTACTAATAGACTGAACGAAATATTTAATAGTACATTATGATACTACTACTAAATAATACTAAATAATAAAATCTCTCTTGATGAAGTTATGAAACTACAATTTGATGAACATTGTCTTATAAAGAATTACGTTTTAGCATTAATCTATCATTTCAAAGTTAACACTTATAATGAATCAGTCTAATTAATTTACTATTTTTAACGTACAATTATTTAAAATAAATAAACAAGTTTCAACAATAAAATAAGTTCTGGTATTGTTTACATTTTACAAAAATGTGTTTTTAAATACTTAATATTATTAAATAATCACAACTTACTTCAATTGCCCAGTGATGTTGTTCTCAAGGATATCTAATCGATTCATAATGCTTCTATAAAATGTATAAGAATTATATACATATGAAAGGCATCATAAATTGTGTATTTTAGAGATATTTTGTAATATGTAAATAAAGGAAGAAAGCTAGATTAGAAAATTACGGATGCATCTTTTTTTAACAATTTAAAACAATAAACGCAGAATTTATCGAATCAAAAAAAATTTCAATCGTTTTATAGATTTATAACTCGTATATTAATAAATGTAGACATAAAATAAAAAATTAAAACCATAACTTACATTTAGAACATAGATGCGATAAAAGTGAATTTATGATCATAATAAATGATAGATAATTGTTAATATAAAATGATCTTTATATGATCAATATATGCTCATTTTTTAAAGAAATTATTAATAAACAATTTGTTTACAAAAATAAGGATGTAATTATGATGAAAATATTACAGCATAAAAATTAAATTTTATTTGACATAAAATGATCATTTTTAAATTATTTGTTAACTTTAACCCAAAACGGGTTTTCTTTATTAGTATGCATTTGTTATTTAATTGTGTATTATCAAAAGTTTTATTTTTATTTTATAATCTTCAAAATGAATTACATTAACGATAAAAAAAGTACTAAACGAGTTAGAAAACATCGTTGTGTAAAAAAAGAGTTGGAAAATTTAAATAAACGTTTAAGAATAAGCTGTGAAAATAATGATAGTTTTTTAATTAATAACGATCAAGAAGATGAAAATAATGTGATTGAAACTCAACAGACTTTTGAAAGTTTTCAAAGTTTTGAAAACTGTAATACTATTTCAAGCAGTTGTGATCAAGAATCTGTGTATTATAATGAATGTTATGACATCGATGAACAATCTGAGAGTGTCTGTGAATCGAATAGTATTTTGGAGTTAGACACTAGCAAGGAAGAAAGCAAAACTGATACTGATTCCAGTGTTAATGATTCAGAAGTAAGTAAAGATTCTGAATCTATTTATAGCGAACACAACTGTGAAGAAGTTAAAGAAATTACTTTGCTTCGACAATGGGCTGTATTATCAAATACTCCTGACATTTACGTTGATTCGTTGTTAGCTATATTAAAACCAAAACTTTTACCTCAACTGCCTAATTCGTCAAAAGTATTTCTAAAAAAGCAAGAAGCAAAATATGTTATAGAAAAAATGATAGATTCAGATAATTTAATAGGTGAATATGCATATTTAGGAATAGAAAAAGGACTTCAGTATTGTATAAATACTAAATTACATACAGACAATATAATTGAAATAGATTTTAACATTGATGGAGTTAAACTACACAAGAGTTCACCTAAATCAATGTTACCAATTTATGTAAACCTGTTAACTATCCTGATATTTATCAACCGTTTCCAGTTGCAGTATTTTATGGCAACTCAAAACCAAATTCATTACACGATTATTTTATTAAATTTATTATAGAATTAAATACATTGTTAGCAGAAGGTATTATAATTAATTCTGAACACTATGTATTAAAGCTGCGCTGTTTTATATGTGATACACCAGCTAGAGCTGCTATAAAAAATATTAAGGGACATACGTCAAGAAATGGTTGCGAGAGATGCACTGTTCTTGGGCATAAAGTTGACAATATTTTAGTGTTTCTCCAATGCAATAATGAAGCGAGAACAGCTGATGGATTTCGTCAATTCCAAGATGTTGATCATCACAACGGTCCATCTCCACTTTTAGCTATTGAGCCAGAAATAGATTTCATCCATCAATTTGTACTCGACTCAATGCATCTCTTATATTTAGATGTCATGTTAAGATTGTTCGAACATTGGATGACTGGTAATAATACTGCATGTAAACTAAGTGTCAATCAAAAAAACAATTTGAATAATCTAACTAGTATTGTGAAACCAGATATACCTTATGAATTCAAAAGAAAATGTCGATCAACAAATTATTTTGACAAGTATAAAGCTGTAGAATTACGATTCTTTTTGATTTATCTTGGTCCTATAGTTCTAAAAAAAATTCTTACCACTGAATATTATAGACATTTTTTATCACTTCACATAGCATGTCGAATGTTATCAAGTTCAAACGCAGTTAATCAGACATCAGAAGCTAGAAATCTTTTAACTGATTTTGTTGAAAAATCCAAAATCTTGTATGGTGAATCATTTGTTACATTGAACGTGCATAATTTGATTCATGTAGCAGACGATGTTGACAAAATGAAATGTAATCTAAATTATATTAATGCATTTCCTTATGAGAATGAGTTGGGAAAAATAAAAAGTATTCTAAAATCTCCATATAGAAAAGTAGCACAATACTGTCGACAAACTCATTCTCATAGAGAAATAATCAATCAAGTACCTAAAGTACCAAGAACTTTATCAATAATTAGTCATAGTTTTAATGCAGGCATTAAATCAATTAATTACAAACAAAAATATTTAACTACAAAACATCCAAATAATATTGTATTATTAACTGATAATCAAATAGTGAGAATTGAAAAGATTATTCAAACAAATGAAAAAATATATTTACATGTAACAAATTTAATAATTATAAAGTCAGTATACAGAAATCCAATTGATTCAACTACATTAGATATGTATGAAGTTAAAGATGATAAACAACAATTAAAAAAGTATATTTGCATATATAAAGTAAAAAGAAAAATGATAAAATTTTGTATACAATTTTCTGAAAATGAACAATCTCGTACATTTGTGGTATCCATTCTTCATGAACAATAAATTTTGATAATAAAAACAGTTATTAACACGTAAAAATATAGAACTTTTAGAACTCTCTAGCAGAAGTCAAGCGCCTCCTTTAAGTATGTTTAAGAATACATGGAGCATGCGCAGTTGTATTTTTTCTATACTACATGAAACCTTGCGCCCGATATTTACAATAAGTATGAACAAAAGAATAGACTCAGTTTTCCAATTCCATTGTGTGTATTTTGTACTCGTTAAATTATGTTATTCTTACATAAAATCATAAAATATTAATATATAAGAGTGCTGTATATTAATTATCGGTACGTATGTGCATATTTATCTTTAATAATAATCAATGTAATTAATGAAAATAATGTTGATAAAAAATAAATTAAAGTATACAAAAATTTCTAACCTATATTTCTAGAAGCAACATGGAAAAGTCAAGTAAAAAAAATGTGTTATATCCGTATTATATAGTAGAATTCATAAACAGAGGAAGGAAACCTTCGATAAAAAAAGTAGATATAGTTGTTGGAAAATGGATATTTTTTAATAAGAAACTACGGAAATGTACCACAAAATATCCAAATCCGCCGTATGATGAATTGCAAAACTTTTTGTCTAGTCAAGCTCCTGCACCAGAGAGCTGGAATGCATACACAATAAAGATCAGAGGTCATGCAAGTAAGATATTTTTTAAAATAAGTGCTTGTATACATTTTAAATATAAACACTAAATTCATTAGAGTTATTTTGCTTCTGATTGCAGTCACGTTGACTGAGGCATTAGATAAATTAAATAAATTAAATAGTTGTGAATCAGCATTAACTCTTTCCTCTGAAGAATGTATATCTGATGTAGAAAAACGAGAAGTAAACATTATTCGCAAACAACAATTAATCAATAATGCTGATGCTTTTAAATCAAAGTTAAAGAATGTGACTTCGAATCAAAATTGTAAGTATAAAAATATACTCATCAATTTTAATATTAATATTAATATAATTTTAATATTAATATATTTAACTGATTAGCTTTTAGAAAAAACCAATCATTAGTTTTTGATGCATCATCAAGTGTAGAGTTAGATTATAATAATGAAAACATTGATATAAATAATGTCCAGATGATTGTAAGTTTTAGTTAATTTTATATGTGTAATAATATAACGATTATAAATAGTTTAGACATATAATGTATGTATAATACTAGGTTCAGCTTCTATGAGAGGTCAATCAACGCTAATCGCATTTAATGAAAGGAGGGATGACTTAGATAATAATAATGTAGTCAACATTCAAAATGCAGTAGAATTAAAGCGCATGCCCATGTCAATTGCAACAAATAATCTTAATAATAAGGTTCAAAATGAGCAACAAAAAGTGAAACCTTCTACTAGCACCAATAAAATTTATAGTTCTTTACAACTAGGTGAAAATACACAATAACACTACGACTATATACTAATAAATAACAAAATAATTTAAATATTCATAATTACATAATTTTTTTAATTATATAATTTTAACAAATTTACATATTTACTGTATTTAAAGGAGCAAGTTCTGTAAGTACCCGATCGACGTATCAATCAAATTTTGATGAATGAAATGAAGATTTGAACGAACCTTCTATAAGCAATAAAAAACCAATGAAACGTGACTACACGGCTACGAAAATGTTTGATTCTAGCCACACAGTATTTAATAATAAAAAGTTCTTAAAAAAACGCCAGAACAAGTAACCGACCCGAAAAAAAAAAAAAAATTCAACTATACAAGGTAAATTAACAAAAGGATTAATGCTAGTGCATAACCAGTTATTCGTAAATAATTGGTACTTTTTATAATTATAGGTAATTTAAATAAAAAAAAATCACGTGTACTTTCCTCACAAAACACATCATTTTCGGACTCCAATAATTTTCAAGAATTGGTTATTGGTATGTAATATAATACATATCTTTATTTCTTCTTCTCTTTAATATAATATTTAATTATTTAATTATGTTATGTTCTTTTAGACTTATTATATAATTTAAATAAAAGTATTATAAGTTAAGTGCTGATTTAAAAACGAATTCTGCTGAAATTGTTTGTTTAAAAACACTAATATTGAAGAAGCTGTCAAATAATAATAGTGATTCTTCTTTTATTGGAAACAGTCAGCAACTAAAAAAAAATATCCATTTTCCATACCGATAACTTCTATAAATGATTTCGTTACATTTGATGAAAAATTAAAAACTGATTCTGAATTTGCAAAGATGTTGTAAGTTAAATGTTTCTGCAAATTCAATCTTTATTTTAATTATTGAATTTATTTTCTATATTTTCAGGAAATGGTACTATCGTCTGGAATAGACAACAATCACTCAATATCAAAATCTTTAGTTCATATGCTAAAAATATTTTTAACAAAGGATATTGCCAAACAATTTACAGCTTCTCGACGAGTAGGAAATAAATTAATAATGAAAAGTACTTCTTTTTATTCATGTATTCTAAGTAAGTATTATATAAACTTATAGTTTTTATACCGTGCAAATAACAATAAACTTAACTTTAATATTTTTAGATCTCATTATAAATCGAAGGCGTGATGCCCATATTACAACCTCTGAAAAAGAAGTCATTGCTCAATTAAGTAATGTACTTGGAAATAGTTATCTTTGGAAAGATACTAGTGAATCTCAAGTTTCTAGTTTACCATTACTTTCGAAAACAAAAATTAAGAAATCTCAAGAGTTAAAAAAAAATGAGCAGGTTATATCTGAAAATGAAGAAAATGAAGAAAATGAAGAAAATGAAGAAAATGAAGAAAATGAAGAAAATGAACATTATGAAGAATTTAAAGAATATGAAGAATATGAAGATGAGATAGAAGAAGATGAAGATGAGATAGAAGAAGATAAAGATGAGATAGAAGAAGATGATGCAGAGATGTTAGATGAATCAGAAAACTCTATCACAGGAACGTATGATATGTTTCCTGTAGCCAATGGTGAACATATATTGGAAAAATGTTAACAACATAGTATTCTGTATTAATAACAATTTAAATATTAATAACTTTAAAATAATAAAGGTTTCATTTTCCATAAATACAATGTTAGTAATTTATTTATAGTATTTATCATTTTTATGTTAAAAATATAATGAAAGGAAAATTATAACCTAAATTTGTTTTAGATAGTACTCATAATATGATCAAAAATGTCGAAGTTTTTGGTCATATCATGATCATTTAATATTACCAAAATATGGTAAAAAAAAACGTTTCACTTATGTTGTATTTATTATCATAAAATATTATCATAATATGATCAATGGTTTAATCCATATGCTCATATTATGACAAATTTATGTTTTCCAGTTCTACAAGGGATGGGATTTAAAATTAAGCTGTGTCTCAATGTAAAGTAAAATTATGAAACTGACGTTGATAAAAATTATTTTTAATATTCTTCTTGCTTATATTGTAAATAAATAAAATACAATAATCGATCTTCAAAAAGCAACAGCAATCGTCATGAATATAAAAAATCAATTAAAATAACTGATAGATTCTATTTACTATAATGACCTCTCCGTATATAGAAAGTTATTCATTGCGGAAGGCTTGTTAGGAAAAGGTTCTTATGTGTTTTTTTGTGGCTTTTTCTATATATTTTTGTACATAGAATTTTTCAGTTAATTTAATAATTTATTGCTTGATTGCTACGTATGAACTCCATCATGGTATAGTTATTATTCAACTCTTAGCTTTTATAAAATACTTCTTTTAGCGACTCTAAAACGTTATCTGCTAGTTGCACTTTCAAGTCATCTGCTTTGTGAAGAATAATAATATTATTTTATTTATTTACAATAGAGTTTGGAAAGTCAAAATTTGTATAGAACTTGATCTAATATAAGTAATTAAAGAAAATTTTTAATAACAACATTTAAATGTCTACTTTTGGACATATACAATTATTAAACAGTTTGCAATAATTTTTCTAAAATATACACCGTTATTTACAATTATAACCTGTTATCCCTCACGAAAAAATCCTGCAGGACAATACGAGAGTGCAGGAAATCCTGCAGGAATCTTGCAGATAATTTAACGAATAAAAAATGATAAAAAATATGCGTATTTCAATTTTCTACAGAAATAAACGTGCAGGATATTCCGTTAGAGGAACAATTTCATGGATAATTCAGAACATTAATAGTCTGAAAAACTCTCTAATGGATAATAATGACTAGGAACTCAAGAGGTATTCAGAGCGAAAATCTTGCACAGATTCCTGCAGACTTCCCTGTCAGATTTTTTGTAGGACCTGCAGGAATTCCCTGTAGGATTTTCCTACGACTTTTTTTCGTTAGGTATAACTGTCAATTTTGTTCCTAAAATATAAAAATGAATATAACTAAAGAAACCTTAACTGGAAACTTGTTCACAGAAAATTATTTTGTTGCTTTTTGCATTAATTAAATTATTTTTTAAGTCATATTTCTCAATTAGATTAAATTTTTTCAAAAATTATTAAATGGATATAACAACAAAAAGCAGATATTAATAAAGAATAACTATTGTCAATATCCAAAATTAGAATTTTCAACCGTTATGTTTTATTTAAATATCCACTTTTATAACTTTATCGGATCAAAATGATTATTTTCTAAATTCTGTTTAAGTAGGCTACAATATTAAAACAGATCGCGCAACATCTAAACAGCTTTCCTTTATAATATTGCAAAATTATCATCTTACTCGTGATCTATATATCTGCTGCTCCCTTCATTTGCAGTTAGTGAAATCTGTGCCTCGGTATGATCATCATACCTATGATTTGGAGTTGAATTTTTAGTTATTCTACATTGTTTTCTAGCTCTATTCAGCTGATGTTCGTTACTTTCATCGCACGCAGCTGTTCCTGTCTTACTGTAGACTCCAACATCTGTAAAAAGGTCTACAAAGTAAAGTGTGATCCGTTTTGTAATTACTTGTAAAAAAACATTTTTAAAAGATTTTTTTAAACGGTATATAATAATGAATATATTTTACATAATCTTAATTGTAAAGTATTTTAGGGCATTTATAATTCAAATTAATGTTCTTTAATTAACATTGATATTAACAACATTGATATTAACAATTTAACAGGAGATATAATAGTTATCGATGTCGCTATACTAACAAAATATTTATTAGTTAGTCCATCAACATCGAACATTTTTTTATATCTTGTTAAACTATATTCATGGATAATAAAAACTAGTATATAAAAAATAAAATATACTTTTTCTAATCAAAGAAAAGAAAATGAAAAGTTTATTGCATGGAACTTGGAAGTAATTTTATTTTAAAGTATTTTTTTCTTAAAAATCAATTTATTCTAGAACACACATTAAGTAATAATTCTTTTTGACGGTATAAATGAGATTTCTATTATACGTAATTACATGTGTTCGATTACTGAATTATCTTTTTATTTTAAGTAAAAGAGTCAATTTATTTTTAATATAGATATAACAAAAGTGATCAGACATTATATTATTGTCATTATGAAAATATGTAACTGAGCATAAAAATAATGTTAAATTTGTCAATTAAAACTTTCAATATGTATACAATACAAGTAACTAAAGTAGACTTGATTACATAATCGTATAAAAGTATAAAATAGTTTTATAATTTTCAATGGCTTTTAAAATTATAAGAAAAATAATGAATTTATTGATCCCAATGAGCGATACAACTACTACTATTCTCATAGCTCTATAATGCGTATTTATAAAGAATCTAAAAAGTACATGATAAGAGAAGATTAACTTAATTATACGTAATTAAAAATACTATTATGTAATCAAACTTTAAAAAAATATAAAATTAAGTAATATTTAAAAGTAATGCATCAAATCTATTTTGGCTAGTTATATCTGACTGGGCTTATCAATAGATGCCCAGATATGACTTGATCTTTTAAAACTTCTTACTATTTTCAAGATTTATTACCATACTTCATAAAATAATTTCGCGTACGTTTTGTAGTATTATAGTAAACAATATTCACAAATATGTAAATATGATACCTATTCTATTCATAATAATGCTATCGATCATGTAAATAAGAATACAAATCAAATACAATTAAAATAATTTTTTTAAATCAAATAACTAATAGTAAAATTAATATGGAATAAATATAATTTTTTAAATTGATTTTCTAAACAAGAATTTTGAATCAAATGTTAGTATGTGCACAATTTAAAGATTTTAAATAAGCATTAGATTGTTTACTATACTATACAATACTAACCGTACATTTACGATACCAGTGTGCGAAACAGGTGATGCACGCTTACGATCCGTTTGACAAATAAGGCGAGTACGTGGATCACCTGTACCGTGCACATGTATCGTATACTATTTTTTAAATCATTGCGAGCGAAACACAACTATCTTATTGGTTAAAACCTGTGTATCGCGCAAGATTACATAATAGCTTTTACCGTTTGATATTCCATTATTGTGCCCTTGTTCCACAGTACAGTTTGAGGCATGTAACTGATGATTCATAGTTTGTTCCTGCTGTTCACGTAGGAGTCGTAATTGTAACTGCACTAGGTGTTGTTGCTGTGTACTTGCGTTATTGTTCGAGTGAAGATCGTCCAAATTTTCATCAGCAGAGCCTAAAAATACATACAAATCAAACTAAATTCTTCACTAAAATAGTATAATGTTGAAAATTTTGATTTTATCACTCGGTATTTTTCCAATATTAATAAAATAACATAAGTAATTTATAAATTTCAATTCTCTTAAGCAAAATAATATGGAGTGGCTCAAGATATAACACGATTATAAGTT
Source organism: Theocolax elegans (assembly GCA_026168455.1). Classification (NCBI taxonomy): domain Eukaryota; kingdom Metazoa; phylum Arthropoda; class Insecta; order Hymenoptera; family Cerocephalidae; genus Theocolax; species Theocolax elegans. Next base: position 26,324 of record JANSJX010000144.1, read on the forward strand.
GCGTTATAGAGTCGACAATCACAATATAATAAAATAAAAATGATTTTTAATATTTCTATATTTGAACTGTAGTTCAAAATCCTATTTTTGCGTACTGCACTATTTAGACGTAGAATTGAACTGGAACTCTTCGAATTTTGGAATTGATCAAGCCCAGTTTTGAAACAAAATTGATTCCATTATTTCTTGAAATTTTTAATTTCAGAAAATTCGGTTGGCTTTTGATGCAAGATTCAAATGTTTTTAATTTCGTTTTATAATATAGACTGCTAAAGACTTAAAATATCACAAGATAGTAAGTTAAGTTATTTAAAAAATGTATAAAATTATTTTGTCCAGGGATACCTGGAGTTTTATGATTCAATCGAAGTTCAATCAAAGTATTTCTCATCCAACTGAATCGGACGTTCTATAATCAAATATTATCCGTGTATTTATAATTTCGCATGACTAAAATTGTTTAAACTTAGTAACTTTTTCATTTCAATCAAAATATTAAGATAGACTTCAACTAATTATAAATATAATTTAATTTTGTTTATTTTTTAAATATCAAAAAGTAGTTGATCATCATTTGGAAAGCACATTGAATTTTTAACATTATTACTAAAATTGTTATACTAACTCATAATGTCAGTTGGTTTATGATGAATACGATGTCCGTTCTGATCTGTAAGTGCTGATCGATATGAGTACTGATTCGAAGTAGACTGAACTGCATGGAGATCATCTCTATGCGTTTCGATACCTAAAGTAAAAATTAAGAAGTTATTACAATAAGTTATGAACGTAAAACTATTGCGTCTCACTTAGATAATTGCTAAATATGATTTCATTTAGAAATTTTTACAACATTCGTATTTAAATACGTGCAATGAATTTAAAATTTAATAATAAGTACATTAATTACTTAAGTTGTTTTGACTGTTTACTATTAAACATCTTGTAATTTATTTAATTTAGAAATTTTAATGTGATTAGAGGAAATTACGGTAAATTGAACCTCGGGGTAAATCGTGACTTTTTTTAGATTTGATTTTAGTAAACAAATGAAAATTTATTATTATCTAATTAATTTTTACGTTAAAACATTAAAGTATATCTAAGACAGAATAGATGCGCAAACAAATAATAAGAATTATTATGAACAATAAGTGTAAATAAATAATTAGTAGAGAGCCGCGGTGGCTCATGGGTAGAGCTCCCGACTCTTTCACCGAGGGTCGTGGGTTCGATCCCAGACGTGTACCTCTGAAAATTTTTTCATGTGCATTTTTCGAACACCGCGACTCAGTGGCTTGGCGTGTCACTATAATGTGACGCCAGTTCAGGTGCGCGTGCGTTTCGTGCACTTGTCAGTGCATGAGAGGCACGGACATCTGAACTATAGGGAACGTTAGGGACGCAAAGATGTAAAGAGGATCGCGGTGGTTCCATCGGGAGGACAGGAAACTGTAATTATTAGACTAATTACAGTGACCGATGATATCTTCCGATGGACACAAGCACCACTGTTTCAACTACATGTGCTTTGTTTACAGACACACCGTTCACCTCCGTCGCTGATTAGCCCTGGCAGCATAAATATAGCGACGTTAAATAACATAAAAAAAAAAAAAAAAAAAAATAATTAGTAATACCGCGCGGGGTGTCCTGTCCCTGTATGCGGCGCGTCCCCCGGGTGGCGGATGGGGGAATGCTCGTCACTCTAGCGTGAAGGGTAGAGGTGAAATAAAATAATCTCCGTGGACCAAACAGTACAACCAGAAGTATGAGCAAGCGAGATGGAAACATACTATCCCAAGCGGGCAACTCCAAACTAGGAGTGAATCCCGTCGTCGGTTCCGATCGGGTGAAAGCCCCGGTGGCCGCCGCTGGCCTCATGGATTTTGGGGGAGGTCACAAACCGCTTAGTTCTAACATCACGTCAGAGGCGGGGTCCTCGAAAGAAAACTCCCAACAGCAGCCACTATTCCAGATGCTGAGTCTTGCTTCTGCAAGCAGGTTACGAAGCGGCAGCGTTACCAGCATTGGTAGCGCCATCAGCGGCATTTCTGCCTATAGCAGAGAATCTCAAGAGAAGATAGAAGTGTTTCGTAAGGAATACAAGAAGGTGGAGAAGGCGCAGGAGGAGATCGACTATACTTACGACCATCTGAAAAAAGAACTTCAGGCAATGTTGGCAGCTTGTGCAAAGCAGCCTAACATTTCCATGGTCGTCAAAACAGGGCTGAAAACCGTAGACACTCTTGTACAAGAGCTCTACGGGAAAACCAAGAAGATGTCTTTAGTAGTCGATGATTACAAGTGCCAATTCCAGGATTATCGAGTTGGCCACGAGAATCGTCGGCGGCCTAAGACAAGAGGCATCATTGCTAAAGCCGTCATCGCGGCTACAGCTAAGATACAGGCTCAAAAGAGGAGTAGGGAGGGCCCTCAAAGCCCACCCGAGGCCTCTAAAAGCCGTAAGAAGAAGAAACCTTGCAAGGAGGTGCCACCACCTGGTAAGGACAAGGAGCAATCCAAATCCAAGCCTGTGATGGAAAAGAAGAAGCCGATGGTTAAGTCGGGACAGGCGCCTCTTGACAAGAGAATGTGCCAGAAGGCGCCGGTATCAACCCTGGTGGTCACCATCGCGAGGGACCGAACGTTTGCTGAAGTTCTGGGGAAGCTCCAAAAGGAAGTGAATCCGGACGACAGTGGCGCGCAGGTTCTGAGTGTGCGGTCCACAGGGAGGGGGACGTCCTGCTTCGGCTAGGCAAAAAAACCGATGCGGCAGTATTCGCGGAGAAAGTGCGTACTGCTACCCAAGGAATGGGAGAAGTTCGAGTCCGAGATCGAAGGGTTACCCTTGAGATCAGAGACCTGGACGCTCTCACAACGAGTGACGAAGTGGTGGCAGCCCTAAACAAAGTGCTTACTTCTTCGCCTGAGGGTCGAGAGTAGCTGAAGTCGATGCGGCATCTCTGCGTCGGCTTCGTAAGCTTCGCGTTCGGTATCGAGTCTTGGTCGAGAGGTGCTATCGGTGCCCAGACTTCGGCCACACGGAAAGGAAGAGTGAGGGAGTGGACAGGTCCTCGTCGTGCTACAAGTGCGGTGAGCCTGGACACAACCTTAAGAATTGCAAGAGCGCTTCCAAATGCTTTCTTTGTCCATCAAAGGATGCTGAGGGAGTGTCTCATATGGCGGGATCCGGAGCCTGTGCCACCTTTAGACGCGCGCTCGATACCGCCAGAAAGGCCGCTTCACGATAAGTGGCAGTCTCATCGAGGGAGGAAAGAAGAAACAGGACCGACCGAATTGACGCATGTCACAAGACACGCCACCCAGCTTGAAGTAATGTGAAAAACAGTTCCGGGCTGGGCAGGTGAAAGCGTTGGGTTTGGAGTTTTAGCCGGTAAGAATCCGGCACTGGCGACGAGTGCGGACCCGTGTCGTCGTCTTATGTAAGATTTCTCCAGTTTCCCACGGAAAAAAAAAAAAAAAAAAAAAAATACTTATGATTTCGGAGTAAATTTTTGGGTAATTAACGATTTTTTGAGGAATAATCCAGGTAGGCAATAACTTACAAAACCATATTTCACAAATAACGTACGATGTTTCGTCTGCCAGGTTTTGCAGACCTCTTCTGGTACTAAATTTATTTAACATACAAATAATTATTACAAACCACAAATAAATTAAAACAACAACAAAAAGATATAAAGACTTTTATTATGCTTATCTGGAAGCAATCGAATTTTACATTACTCTTACACTAGAGTTGAGTCAAGTAAAATTTATCGGACCAGTATTAATTTGTATACATAATGCACAAGCTTACACAGAGATACAAAATTCGGTTTTGTACGACTCTAGTCTAAGAGTAATGTAAAATTCGGTTGCTTCCAGATAAGCATGGTAAAAGTCTTTATATCTTTTTATTGTTGTTTTAATTTATTTATGGTTTGTAATAATTATTTGTATGTTAAATAAATTTAGTACCAGAAGAGGTCTGCAAAACCTGGCAGACGAAACGTCGTACGTTATTTGTCAAATATGGTTGTGTAAGTTATTATCTACCTGGATTATCCCTCAAAAAATCGTTAATTACCCAATAATACACAAACTATGGAAGGAGAATATTCACAAATAAAGTTTTTAATATATTTATTCATCGGACAATTAAAAATTTTCAATTTTTATTGTCCTTTTGTAACATTAACATTTTTAATAAAAAGCTACATATTATTGTTGCTATTTTATTATTGAAACTCAATTAAATGTTTAATAAAAGTTTTAATAGAAATTATTGAATTAATTTCACAATAAATGCTAAAATTATACAAAGCTCAATATACCCAAATATATGGTAAACTAATTTACCCAAATAAATAAACTGGTGACTTAAATTTTTTTATTTCAAAATTGTTTTATAAATTCATTAACTATCAATATTTTCATCTTACTTTTAATTACAATAAATCTTTAAGTATACGATAAAACCTTTTTTATAAACATTGTTAAATTAAGAAAAATTAGACTAACAAGGAGAGCATCAGGCCTGTGGGTAACGGATCTTTACCAAACTCTAGGATATGATTTCTACTATAAAAATGTGAAGAAAGCCGGAGTTACATATGCCAATGCCCTTTTTTACGGAAGTTATAAGCAAATAATGAAAAATCGACCAAAAGGTAGCCTTCACTCTGATCGCTTATAACTCTGAAACAAAAAGAGATATGCACTCAAACTTGATTTCAGAAGAAAGTGAGTAGATTGGATTTGAAAAAAAGAAGCTCAAATATCTTGATTTGGTCAAAAGTTATGGAAGAAAATAAGAATTTCACGATATTTTGATGAATATTAGGAATTAAAAAATGTATTAATTTTCGGGCCAAAATATCGTTAAATTTTTATTTTTTTACTTGACCAAATTAACTCTTGACCAAATTAAGATATTTCAACTTTTTTTTAAATCCAATCTACTCGATCTTAGCTTTCTTCCGAAATCAAGTTTGAGTGCATATCTCTTTGTTAAAATCTCAAAGGATTTTGCCGGAAAGGATCGGGGGTGAAATAACCACACATAAATCACTTTGATAATATTTAATTTATTCAACAGCACATATAAATGAGCACTTGCGTGACCCTTGTAGTAGTGCAAACACGCGGTATCCTCGGCATGTTCAATGAGAGGCCGGTCTCTCTTTACCTGTTGAGCTGATGCGTGGAAATCGCACAGGTGAGCCGTATTAAATCAAAGGAGACCTGGTGGCCGCGATGAGCTGAATCCTGGTGAGCAAAACTATTCAGGTGAGCAGCGAAAAAAGAGCGGGAACGTGAGGAGATGTAGCAGCGATCCGGTGCCGAGGCGTCCAAGATGGCGAATGAGAGATTGATTGATTGATTGATTCATTTATTGGTATTTTAGGGAAACCCCCGTATACACAGTAGTTACATATTTATAGTCGAAGTAAATAAAAGCCGGAAAATTCCATAATAAATAAATATAAATAATGTAAAAAATGTAAAAATGTGATAACAATAATAAAATAAAATAACAAACTATCAATATTACATAACAAAAATAAAATAAAACCGGCAAATACAATATAAAATATAACAAGATTACAAAATAAAATAAAATAAAATAAGATAAAATGAAATAAAATTAAGTAAAAACAAATAGGTCGTCGTTAAGAGTAAAATCGCAGCGTAACATAAAATAAACAAATAAATATAAAACGCAAGTACAGACGCAGAAAACAATAAATAAATAATAAGTAAATAACGGCGCACGCAAAGGTAAAAAGAACACAAAAAATAAATAAATAAATAGGACATGAAAGCCGCAGTACAATAATAATCGTGACTAGAACAGACTAAAGATCGGGCACAGGAGGGCACTCTAAACCCTCGTCCATTACTCTCGATTCCCACGCACGTCGATCGAGCTCAGAGAGATGTAGTGCCAGTGAGGATTTAAAGGAAGGGAAGAGGAGCGGGTCGAAGTTGGTAAAGGAAGACTGTTTATAAGGCGAGAAGCTGTAATTACGTAAGAATTGTTAAAGGTTTCGGTCCTAGGAGGGAGGTAAAAGAGGGAAAGGGGTGGGTGACGAGAGGAAGTTCGGGAAGTAAAGGAAGCGTCGCGAGGGGTAAAGTGACAAGCAATATAGGATGGGAATTTATGGGAGATAATATTGTAGGCACTACAGCCGATGAAGAGGGATCTCCTGAGCTCGACCGATAACCAACCAAGCTTGAGGCGGTAGGGCGTTACGTGCCCCCTCCAGGGTATGCTTCCCCACACAAATCGAACGCAAGCGTTTAATAAACGTTGAAGTTTAAGGTTTTTTAGTGGCGTCTAGATCGTGAAAGACCGCACAGGCGTAGTCGAAGTGCGGGAAGACAAGTGACTCTATAAGATGCTTCCTATTTTGCCGCGAGAGGGCACGTTTAAAGAATCTCAGAGAGTGCAAGACTCCATGAACGCGCTGCGATATCGACGCGACCTGGCGAGACCAATCCAGGGTGGGGGTAATCCAAACGCCCAGTGATTTGACCTCTAAAGCATACTCAAGGGAGCTGTCACCGATCATGATTTTAGGGGCCGAGTCTAAGTCAATGCGCGAGATAAAAGTCTGACTACCCAAAATCAACACTTTAGTTTTGTTCACGTTCAAACTCAATCCGTTTGATAGAGAGAGAGAGAGAGAGAGAGAGAGAGGTCCGGCAGCCGCGGATTACAATCGATTGGGGTCGAAATCGATCATGCGCGCGAAATTCAAAATATTAAATCCGTAACATTACCGCCCGCCATCGACAAGTAATTGGCGATGATTGTTCTCACGGGTTGAGCACAGGCACCGGCAATGGAGCGAGCTTGACGATAGGTCGAGTGAGCGTTGTGGTGGCGGTCTTCAGGGTGACTACCCTGGTACGCCCATTGTCGCTGGGGTGTAGAGTGATGACTCGAGCCATGGGCCACTTCCCAGGAGGCATGCTTTCGTCGATGAGCAGTACTAATTTGCCAGGAGTGATTTCGTTTCGAGCGTGATGCCACTTTGATATGGACTGGAGCCGATGCAAGCAGTGAGAAGACCAATTCTTCCAGAAGCATTGAAGTCGCTGTTGAATGAGCTGCCAGGTGTTCAACCTAGAAGGTGATAGTTCAATAAGTGATGGTTCAGGCAGAGAATTGAGAGGAGCTCCAATGAGGAAGTGTCCTGAGTGAGCGCATCGAAGTCATCCGGGTCATCGCTGAGCGGTTCGAATGGACGAGAGTTGAGCACTGATTCGATTTGCGTGAGGAGAGTATAATATTCCTCAAACGTGAGCAGAGCGTCTCCAACGGTCCGGCGCAGGTGGAATTTAATGGACTTGATAAGCGCTTCCCACTTACCGCCCATGTGAGGGGATGCAGGAGGGTTAAAGTGCCACTTGAGTCCTTCCTTTCGAACCGTGGAGCGGATGAGCTGGTTTTCGATCGAGCTGGCCGTAAACAGCTTCTTAATTTCTTTGACGGCTCCGACGAATGTTGTGCCGCAGTCCGAATAGAGATCGCTGACCAGTCCACGACGAGCTATGAGCCGACGAAATGCAGCGATAAAGGCCTCCGAGGAGTAATCGCTGACGATTTCAATATGAGCTGCCGACGTTGAGAGACAAACAAAGGCGCAAATCCAACCCTTGTTAACCTTACTACCTCGTCCCTTCTAATTCTTAATGGAGATTGGTCCGGTGTAATCAACGGCCGTGTGTAAGAAGGCTCTGAATGGAGTCACACGAGGAAGAGGTAATCGAGCCATTATTTGTTGAGCACGTTCGCCACGTTGACGAGCACATGCGACACATTGCAGTATGTGCGACTTGACCGGTGCTCGTTCGCCAATAATCCAGGAGGTTTGGCGAATTATGGCTAGTGTGAGTTGAGTCCCTCCGTGAAGGGTGTTCCGATGAGCGTGATCAATGAGAAGATCGGTGAGTCAAGAATGGCGAGGTAGAATGAAGGGATGCTTTGATTCTGGAGAGAGCGATGAGTTGTGCAGGCGTCCTCCAACCTTGATTATACCGTCCTGATCGATGTAAGCGGTCAGGCGCGAGAAAGGATGGTTGATGGTAGTTGAGCGTTTGTTGCGATCGTCCGAAGTTCGTGGGGGAAATAGGCGGACTGGGTGGCCTTTACCCAGAACAACATGGCTTGTTGATTGCACGGTTCTCGGACGTGGAAACTTCGAGTACTTGAACTGAGCGAGTTCTTGTAAAATCGTTTGAAGAGTAGAGGAACAGCCTTGAACACGAGAGCGGTAACATTTAACAATCTTGTGAGAGAGGAGTACTTGAGTATAAGATCCCAATGGTACATTGGTTGAGCGGATGAGGAGAGTAGAGTGATGCCAGTTCGCGCTTCTGGACTGGTGTCATCTAGCGTGAGTTCTGGCTGAGCTGGCCAAGTCTCCTTCTGTTGAGCGATCCATTGGGGTCCTGTCCACCAAATATGGTGATTGACGAGTTGTTCGGTCGAGACGCCCCGTGAGCCGCAATCCGCTGGATTCATACTCCCGGGAACGTGTCTCCAGGTCGAGTCTCCGCACAACTCTTGAATCTGCATAATACGGTTCCGAACGTAGTCCTTCCAGCGATTCGCATGAGAATTGACCCAAGCCAGGGTCACTCGAGAGTCCGTCCACAAATTAGTTTCATCTATTTTGAGCTTCATTGAAGTCCGCAGGTGAGAGATGAGTTTTGGTAGTAGCAGCGCTGCTGTGAGTTCCAGTCGAGGTGTCGTTAGTTTTTTGAGAGGTGCAACCTTTGTTTTGGCATAAATGAAAGGCGTCCTTGAGCCTGTGGACGGTGAGCTGATGACGAGATAGACAACTGCAGCCATGGCGAGTTGGGATGCATCCGCGAATCCGTGCAGTTCTATAGATGAGTAGCTCCAGGTGTTGAACCACCGAGGAACAGTGAGTTGGTCAAGAGCCTTGAGATCGTCTCTAATAGCTGTCCATTTGAGCGTGAGGTGAGCAGGAAGTGGATCGTCGAATCCAAATTTGACGGACCACAGATCTTGGATGAGAACTTTGGCTCGCACAGTTACTGGAGATGCGAAGCCGAGCGGGTCAAAGATTTTGGCAATCTCTGAGAGTAGAACACGCTTAGTAGGTGCATGAGTAGAGTCATTGAACGTTGAAGAGAACGTGAATTTATCTTTGTGAGGGATCCAAGTTAATCCGAGTAGTTTGGTTTCACAGTCGTCAAAGGTGATGGAGCTGGCGAGAGGATCTTGAGCAACCGTGTTGAGAAGATCAGGGTGAGTAGCGTGCCACTTCGACAATGGAAATCCGCCCGCCTTGCAGAGAGAGATCAATTGATAAGTAGTTTCGATGAGAATTTCAATGGTGTCAGCTCCGCCGAAGATATCATCGACGTAGCGTCCCTGGGTGAGCAACTGTACAGCGAGCGGAAATCGGTATCCTTCGTCTTGGACCAATTGCAGTAGAGCTCTTGTAGCTAGGAAACCAGCGGGTTTCGTACCATATGTGAGTGTCGTCAGTTGGAATGTTACTTCCTCGTCGTCGTCTCCATGCCAGAGAATCTGTTGCAATGGCCAATCATCAGGATGTACATTGACTTGGCGATACATCTTCACGATATCCGTGGCGAAGAGGTGACGAGGAATGCGAATCCATGTGAGTACGTCTACGATATTCGGCAGCAAATTGGCGCCTGTGTGAAGGATGTCGTTGAGAGATTTGCCTGATGAGGTGGAACTAGATCCGTTAAACACCACACGCAGCTTGGTGGTGTCGCTGGTCGGCTTGAGAACACCGTGATGAGGTAAATAGAAATGAGGATGAGCGGGTTGATATTCGGTTGAGAGGCGACGCATATGCCCAAGCCTAAGGTATTCCTCGAGAAAATCTTCATAGAGGCGGCCGTAAGCGGGTTGGAGCTTGCATCGTCGGATGATGCGTTTCAGACATCGTGAGGCCGTTTTACAAGAGAAGCCTAGTTGTTCGGCTGGTGATCTCAACGGCAGACGAACCACGTACTTGCCTGAGGGATCTCTTTTGTGAGTAGCGATGAAGTATTCCTCACATTCTTGCTCGTCTGGAGTTAAATCCGTATTGGAATCGAGTGGTGGTTCCTCTTGAATCCAGAACCTTGTGAGCAAGTCTTGGAGGTCATCGTGTTTGTGAGCAGTAGTGTGATGAGCAGAGATCTTGTGGGATGTCATTGAATGAGCCTTTCCCAAAATAATCCAGCCAAAGATCGACGATTGAGCCACCGGCATTGATGGAAGAGCCTTGACGATGTCCGGTTCGATCTCGCTTCTGTAGAAATCGGCACCTACGATGATGTCAACGGGTTGCGGCAGATGGTATTCCGGATCGGCTAAGGTTAGCCCTTTCAAGTGCGGCCAACCTCCACGGAGGATCGGAGTTGATGGCAATATGGCTGAGATTTTAGGCAGTATATGAGCTTCGAGAACTATTGTTCTGGTAGAGTGAGCAGATCGTAGGTTAAGCTGAGTTATTCCATGGGTCTGAGCGGCCTTGGCACCACCGATGCCTTTGATGGTCAAGGCATGGGCAAGGCGAACGAGACGCAGCTGATTCACCAGGTGAAACGCTGACGGGGGAGGTAGTGCCAAGATGTTGGTGGTCGGGTCGTGCAATATGGTGTGGTGCTTGCCTCCACCATCCCGACAAGTCCTTGGGCTGCGACAGTCCTTCACTTGGTGCCGACCCAGGCAATTGTAACACAACTTCTGAGAGTCCACGTGTAGTCGTCGACGCGGGATGTTGAGGTTGCGAAATGACTCGCAAGCGACGATAAAATGGTGACCTAAACAGAGGTCGCAACATTGAGCTGTGCTACCGCGGCTGAAGGCGTCGGTCTCGGATGTCGTTGGACGCTGAACAGCGGCGGTGTGAGCGGTTGTGTGTGGACGAGCTTGCCTCTTGGCTTCAGGTTGGCGAGCTGTGTTGAGCGAGGATTTGACTGGCTTAGCCGAGTCCACGTCAGCAGCCTCGAGAGCGTTGGCACGTATGCGGAGAAACGAGCGTAGTCGTTCGTAGGAGGGATACTCCTGAGAATTCCCCAGTGAGGTCTCCCATGCCTCACGGGTTGCGCGGTCCATCACTCGCCTCAGCTGATGGACAATGAGCACGTCACCGACTCGATCATTGAGCTGAGCCTCTTCTAGTGCCTTGAGCGTGTCGTCTACCGTAGCGAGCGTGTTGTTGATGCTGGCGGGTGAGCGAGGTGATAGTGGGGTCAAATTGGCGAGTCTGTCAAGATGGTCGTTGATAACCAGCCTCGGGTTACCGTAGCGCTCCTGCAGAGTGGCAACAGCAGCGTCGAAGGATGCATCTACTGATGGAGTGCTGTCAATCAACCTGGATGGCTCTTCCTGCAGATACCCCTTGAGGTAGTGGAGCTTGACGACTGGAGTGAGCAATTGATTCCCCACAATTAGGCTATTAAACATATCCCAAAAGTGAGGCCATTGAGCGAAATCATCCTTGAAGGTCGGCAGCGGAATATCCGGCAGCTTTGTTGACACCGGAAGTTGTTGAGCTGGTTGAGCAGGATTATGAGCAGGCAGTTGAGACTCAGCTCGAGCAACGGTCCGACGTACCATTAAGGAGAGGCGTTGCATCATAAACAACGCGTTGCCCTTAAAATAAGAGTGCTTTCGTGCACTCGGAGGACAATGTTGCATTATTCGGAGCTTCTCAAGGGCGAATTCCCTAGCATGATTGTCCGCGTCGTCGAGAATAACCGACAGCTCCCGTGCGGAGAGTTGGGAAGCCTCCTCCAACTGAGCCATACACTGAAAGTAATTAAACGCTATCATGACCGAAAAGTTAGGGTGTTTTAGCTTGTCAACATTGGTAGACGTATTTACGCCGTAACGGCTTGGATGCCAGGCTATTTTGGCTTGGGTGTCAGGCCGTTTTGGCTTGGGCCTGTTTGGTAGTATTTACAGCGAGCCTAAATGAGCCTAAAACTTAAGCCAAATTTAAATGTATATGTAAATTTAACATTTCGAGTGTTATATGCTTTTTTCATCTTCTTCTTTTAGTAATGGCAAAGCTAACAATTGATTAAATATTTGATAGTGCGAGGGTAAAAAATTGATGAAATGACGGAAATATTTATATGATTTTTTTGGGGTCATTGAAATCATGATTACTTTACAATAATTACTTATTAATATTGTATTTATGCTAAAAAAAATAAAAAAAACTACAACAACATTAGCAATGAGTAACTTGAGTAAACTCAGTTAAGTAAAAACGGCATAACTGTTAAGCTGTTTTAGCTTAGTGCAATATAAAAAGAGCATAAAGCGTACGTTTACCGCAGATTCAATTTTAATGAAAAAATGATGTTTATAAATGGAAATATTTATTATGTTTGACATAAATATATGTAAGGAATTTAAACGTATCTTCTTCCTTAAAATTAAAATATTTTTGTTAGTTATAAAAAGGTGTTATAATAATAATATTACAGGTTATGTTCCACTGCACGGTAAGAAATATTTTTCGTATAATTCAGCCGATAAGTTTGGTCCTGCGACGAGAACCCTTGCTATAAGCAATACGCCGTGCTCTCGCGCTTAACATCTCGCGGAGCAAGCAGGTTTAAGGGACTGCTCCCCACTCCTATACCGACGAACGAGAGACACCTAGCGGCCGTCAACGGGTATATATACCGGCGCGCGGACCAGAACGGGCAGTCGGCTTGGCGCAGTGGCCCGAGCAGGAGCACTCCCTCTCTACCTCGGTTCACCAGGTTGAGAGCGCGATCCTCTCGGGGGCTGAGACAAGCTCGAGTCCTGACCGTACCCTCGGTTCTCCAGAGTACGTCAGTAATAACCCGACTCGGTTCTCCCACTGGTTCACCGTGGGCGAAACGAGAAAGGTGCTTGGCCCCGCGACCGCGTACGTGCCCCCGCGACACCGTAACCGCGAAAGCAATAGACGACTCTCCTCGGTTCACCAGGATAGTCGTCTGCGAAACTTGCTCCTTTGGCTATCGGTGCACCATAGTGGAGGGAGGCAAGCCGACACCGTCGTACACACCTAGCCAGTTTCGTTTTAGCGTTTGGGTCGATAACCCTGTTGGTTCTCCAGAGGATTATCGACACCACCGAGATTTTCTGCCCTATCGACGATCGAGTCGCTCTCGTCGAGGGGTAACCGCGTCATTAGTATATTGTAACCTTGTATTCCGTATTAGTAATTATATTGCCTGGCTAGCATATCACACATATATTGTATATACACAGTCATAACACGCATGCGAATAGATTTATGTGACTAACGAGACTCTTCTTGTATTCATTTGTTGCAGAGACATAAGGACGAGCGGGTTATAATTTAGTTAAGCGAATAATAATACTCATTTTTAGTAATAAAAAGTGTTGGTCTTTACTCAACCCCACCCTGGTTTCCTTACTTGGCAAAATCCCTCGGTTACATGGCGCCCGAACAGTCTAGATAGAGTAGTTAGTCACACGAATTTATGGCATCTCGTTACACCGATCGATTGTAGGTACACTAGAACAGCGCGTATACTAGCACAATTTTTGTAAACAGATAGTAACCAAGATGGGCGTTTCTTGGATATATAAACTCAAGAAAGAAGAGCTGATCAATGAGGTTAAGAAGAATGAGTTAGATTGGGAAGGAACGGTAGCTGAACTACGAGAAAGGCTGGTCGTTTTTGTGCGCGCAAACCCGGATAAATTTACCGATAAGCCCGAAGATGCAGTCGACGGCGAAGAAGATAAACAGACGTTATCGACCGAATTCGAAATACCAGTCTCAATGGCCGTCAGAACAATGGAGTCGATGAGAAAATGGAATTGTTTCTTCAGTGGTAAAGAAAGTTTATATGCATTTCTGGAACGAGTCAATGAATTACAGCGAGCATATCAGTTTACCGACAAACAAATGATGCAAGGAATTACAGAACTGTTACGAGGTGACGCGCTGCTGTGGTATCGAAATATCCAGGAAGAAGAATTAACGTGGCAGCGACTAGTAGAAAAGTTACGTTTATATTTCTTGTCACCAAGTGAACTGCGTAGTCTCGAAAAACAGATCAACGACCGTCATCAGAGGAATGGAGAAGCAACTCGTAACTACTTACTTGATGTCGTTACTCTCATGAGACGGCGAGGAGGATACGATCTAGAACGTCAACTGAACACATTGTGTTATAATATGAGGTCGGAACTAAGACTGTACATCAAGCGAGGCGAAATTAAGTCTATTGACGACTTCGTGCAACAAGTAGAAGAAATAGAAGAAACTCTCCGTGAGACAAAAGTACAAACGGGAGAAATAAAATTTCATCCGAGACAGAATACTCCAGGGTCTACAATGACTGTCACACAGACCTATAATAGGAAGGAATGCTGCTGGCGCTGTAAGCAAAGAGGCCACGACAGATTTAATTGTAGAAATCAATCAAAAAAATTCTGCTCTTACTGCGGAAGAGATGACATTTTAACTCGTGATTGTAAGTGTCCGAAACCGGGAAACGGAGAGCGGGCCGGCTCGACCAACAAGAACAGCCGGCCCTCGGAAAGGAAAATCGATACTATGTCCAGGCCAGAGTAGGAAATATTAGATGCACTGCATTAGTCGACACCGGAGCAATAAATTCATTTATAAGTAAACGCATGGTCAAGAATTGTGAGTTGGCGAAATGGAAGATTACACCCGAAGAAAGCACAGCTAGTTTGGCGCATGGTACAGAAAAATTTCTATATCATGGAAAGCCTGGGACCAGATATTTTACTAGGAATGGACATCTTAAAAAAGTTACAAATGAAAATCATGTTTAACGGGGTAGAGTTACTAGCTAGAAATGCTGAAAGAATTTCGATTTACGAAGTCACGATGAGAAATGGGCTATCGGAGATATCAAGAGAGGACATTGCGAAATTACAGGCTCTTATAGAAGAGGAAAAAAAGGAATTTGAGAAAATTAAAGGAACAACGCCTCTCATTAAACACGAGATCCGGTTGAATAAACAGACACCAATAAAACAACGTTACAGACCGTGTAATCCAGAGAAATTAAAAGTGATGAATCTTGAAGTAGATAAAATGATTGAGGAAGGGGTAATAAGACCGTCCAACAGTCCATGGAATTCAGCCGTAGTAATCACCAAGAAATCGAACGGCAAATGGCGGTTTTGTATCGATTTCCGAAAAGTAAATGAAGTATCAGAAAAGGATGCATACCCCATACCCCAAGTAAATGCTACTTTGGATAAATTACGAGGGGCAAAAGTTCTTTCAACGATTGATTTGAAGAATGGCTACTGGCAGGTTCCTCTAGAAGATAAGAGTTGCGAAATTACGGCATTTACAGTTCCAGGGCGTGGTTTGTTCGAGGTTATAACTATGCCTTTCGGGCTGCACGCAGCACCAGCTACGTTCCAGAGACTTTTGGATCGAATTATAACGCCAGATTTGGCCCCGAATGTATTCGCATACCTTGATGACATTGTGATTATATCAGAAACTTTTGAGGAGCATACACAAATTTTAAGAAACGTATTAGACTGGTTAAAAAGAGCTAATTTAAGCCCCAATTGGGAGAAATGTCACTTTGGTAAGAATAGATTAACATATCTCGGTCATGTCATCGATAAGGAAGGTTTACATACAGACCCGCAGAGGGTAGCAGCCGTGCAAACACTGGAACCACCTAAAAATGTGAAACAGCTAAGAAGATTTCTCGGCATGGTATCATGGTATCGCCGTTTTATAAAAGATGCATCAACAATTTGTGCACCGTTGAATAAGTTATTAAGAAAAGCAGAAAGATGGAAATGGAACGAACAACATCAAGAAGCATTTGAAAAATTAAAAGTAAAAATAACGGAAACACCGATTCTCGCATGCCCTGATTGGGCAGTGACGTTTAAGCTGCAGACTGACGCGAGCAAAGAATGACTGGGCGCTGTCTTAACACAAGGTGATAAAGAAGAAGAAAGAGTAATTGCGTATGCAAGCAGATCCCTGAATAGAGCAGAACGAAACTACTCTGCTACGGAATTGGAATGTCTAGCAGTAAAGTGGGGAATATGGAAAATGCGCGATTATCTTGAAGGATATCACTTAAAGGTGATAACCGACCACCAGTCTTTAAAATGGCTCGACAAAATAGAAAATCCGTCAGGAAGATTAGCCCGATGGGCAATGGAATTAAGCCAATGGGACTACGAGATAAGTTACCGAAGAGGTCCAGACAATGTGGTTGCAGATGCGTTATCACGTCAACCAATCCAAGTATACACCGTAAATCAAGTGATAAAATGTAAATGGTATAACGATATGATGGATAAAGTAAGGAAAGATCCGGATGGTAACCCAGAGTACTGTATTACCGGGGGTCGGTTATACCGACACATTTTACACACACTCGATTTTAATGAGCATGATCAAATAGAAGAATGGAAATTATGTATACCAAAGGAAGAACGAGTGCGTGTACTAAAGGAATGTCACGACGCACCGGTATCTGGACATCTGGGAATAGCAAAGACACTTTCCCGAATGGCTCGATTATACTACTGGCCGGGAATGTTACGAGATGGGACGAAGTATGTGCGAGCGTGCGATAGCTGTCAAAAACACAAGGTTCAACAACAAGCCCCTCCAGGAAAAATGCACGCAACAAAAGTAGATCAGCCATGGGAAATGGTATCGGTAGACCTAATAGGGCCGCTACCGAGATCAACAGATGGTAATGTACAACTGTTGGTAATGCAGGACAGATTTACCAAGTGGGTAGAGTTGCGCCCCCTACGTAAAGCAACATCCGAATCGGTAACAAAAGCTCTAGAAGAGCAGATAATATTACGATGTGGTTGTCCGCGTACGGTGGTAAGTGATAATGGTCGGCAATTCATTGGTAAAGAATGGAAGAAATTATTACAAGATTGCAATATCAAAACGAGATATACACCACCATATACGCCACAATGCAATCCGGTAGAAAGGACAAACAGAGTGATTAAGACAATGATTCGACAATACATCACGGATTCGCAGAAGACCTGGGATCGACATATAGCGGAGATAGCATTCGCATATAATACCGCAACAAGTGATGCTACTGGATATTCACCCGCATATCTGAATTACGGTCGCGAACTAAACCCACCAGGCAGCCTGAGCCAGGAAGTGGGAGGTTCATTACCAACGGAGGTAGGAACCCGCCGTAAACGCCAGCAAAACGCAATTGAACTCGCGCGTATTTTGTTAGCACGCAGCTTCGACAAACAACGACATAGTTATGATTTACGTCGTCGTAAATGGAGTCCAACAATAGGAGAACAAGTATTATACAAATACATAAACTCTCAAATAAAGCGAAAAATTATAATGCCGGATTGGATAAGAAGTCAGAAGGCCCGTACCGTGTAACAAAGAAAATATAACCAGTAATATTCGACTTAAAGGATGGAAACGGTAGAAAAATAAAGCACGTTCATATACGAGATCTAAGGACGTACATAACTCAAGCGGACTAGTCGGAAATAACAATCCACGCGAGAGACCGATAATGTCAACAATAACATCAGAAGACGTCCTACAATACATTAGCGGTTTGCTAGCGCCTCGCAGGAAAGTTAAAGAAATTAGTTACGTTCGACATGTCGTTCGAAGAGGTAGTCCTCGAGACGGAGCGAGCAGTGGCAGCGATCCAGGCAGAAATGAAGAAGGAAGGGTGGATAGTGCCGGAGTGGCCGGAAAAGGACGAGGAAAAAGAAACACCAAGAAAGGAGAAGGTGGAAGGAGAGAAAGACTGGGAGTATATTCCAGGACCGGTACCCCCGCAGACACCGACCTACCAGCCAACACCTTTGGAGGTCCTGACCAAACGGGTCTATCCGCGGACAAAAATAATTACACCGGCAAAGAAACTGCCAAAGGCGCAGGTGACGAGGAATGTGCGGACGTCAGTCATCAAGCCGCCACGAGCAAGGAAGACCAGGCCTAAGGTAGGAAAGGAGAGGCCTCGCATCAAGCTGGTGGAAGACGTGACAGGAGAGGCATGGGCACTAAAATTAGCCGCGCTGCGCCGTAAAGTGGCCAGCAGAGAAACGGAGAAGGAGAGAGGATCTAAACCGGTAAAAAGACCGGTCCGGCCGACGCGGAAGACGGTGATCGTAGAGCCATCGGGATTACGATCAACTTCCTCAGCACCAGCAGAGCCACCAACCAGTTAAGCGACCAACAGTCAGGGTGGAGATTCCGGATGGACCGGTAGTAGAGGTACCGATAGGAAGGAGGGTGCATCGAGTCGAGAGTGGCGGTCAACGATGGGCGATTCGTCTGGATGCGGTGGGAGTGGTGAAGACGATAAATAAATATAGTGAGTATTACCTGTTACCGTACACCGATTAAAGAAACTGTTATCGGCCGTAAGACAGTTTTCTTAGTTACCGATTGAAACGTTCATTACCCCCGGGATACCGATTTGTGATAAGAGCGAAGCGATGTTTCACTCTCCGAAATAGGAGGGGGATGCGACGAGAGCCCCTGCTATAAGCAATACGCCGTGCTCTCGCGCTTAACATCTCGCGGAGCAAGCAGGTTTAAGGGACTGCTCCCCACTCCTATACCGACGAATGAGAGACACCTAGCGGCCGTCAACGGGTATATATACCGGCGCGCGGACCAGAACGGGCAGTCGGCTTGGCGCAGTGGCCCGAGCAGGAGCACTCCCTCTCTACCTCGGTTCACCAGGTTGAGAGCGCGATCCTCTCGGGGGCTTGAGACAAGCTCGAGTCCTGACCGTACCCTCGGTTCTCCAGAGTACGTCAGTAATAACCCGACTCGGTTCTCCCACTGGTTCACCGTGGGCGAAACGAGAAAGGTGCTTGGCCCCGCGACCGCGTACGTGCCCCCGCGACACCGTAACCGCGAAAGCAATAGACGACTCTCCTCGGTTCACCAGGATAGTCGTCTGCGAAACTTGCTCCTTTGGCTATCGGTGCACCATAGTGGAGGGAGGCAAGCCGACACCGTCGTACACACCTAGCCAGTTTCGTTTTAGCGTTTGGGTCGATAACCCTCTTGGTTCTCCAGAGGATTATCGACACCACCGAGATTTTCTGCCCTATCGACGATCGAGTCGCTCTCGTCGAGGGGTAACCGCGTCATTAGTATATTGTAACCTTGTATTCCGTATTAGTAATTATATTGCCTGGCTAGCATATCACACATATATTGTATATACACAGTCATAACACGCATGCGAATAGATTTATGTGACTAACGAGACTCTTCTTGTATTCATTTGTTGCAGAGACATAAGGACGAGCGGGTTATAATTTAGTTAAGCGAATAATAAATACTCATTTTTAGTAATAAAAAGTGTTGGTCTTTACTCAACCCCACCCTGGTTTCCTTACTTGGCAAAATCCCTCGGTTACATGGCGCCCGAACAGTCTAGATAGAGTAGTTAGTCACACGAATTTATGGCATCTCGTTACACCGATCGATTGTAGGTACACTAGAACAGCGCGTATACTAGCACAATTTTTGTAAACAGATAGTAACCAAGATGGGCGTTTCTTGGATATATAAACTCAAGAAAGAAGAGCTGATCAATGAGGTTAAGAAGAATGAGTTAGATTGGGAAGGAACGGTAGCTGAACTACGAGAAAGGCTGGTCGTTTTTGTGCGCGCAAACCCGGATAAATTTACCGATAAGCCCGAAGATCCAGTCGACGGCGAAGAAGATAAACAGACGTTATCGACCGAATTCGAAATACCAGTCTCAATGGCCGTCAGAACAATGGAGTCGGTTACAGTCCAAATAGCTTTATTATAATAAAAAAAGTATGAAATAAAGTATAAAAAATTAAAAGTAATAAATAAAGTAAAAAAAATTATTATAATAAAATGCCGTTTTTACTTAACTGAGTTTACTCAAGTTACTCATTGCTAATGTTGTTGTAGTTTTTTTTATTTTTTTAGCATAAATACAATATTAATAAGTAATTATTGTAAAGTAATCATGATTTCAATGATCCCAAAAAAATCATATAAATATTTCCGTCATTTCATCAATTTTTTACCCTCGCACTATCAAATATTAATTAATTGTTAACTTTGCCATTACTAAAAGAAGAAGACGAAAAAAGCATATAACACTCAAAATGTTAAATTTACATATATATTTAAATTTGGCTTAAGTTGTAGGCTCATTTAGGCTCGCTGTAAATACTACCGAACAGGCCCAAGCCAAAATAGCCTGGCACCCAAGCCGTTACGGCGTAAAGCTAAAACAGCCTAACTTTTCGGACACGATAGCGTTTAATTTTTTCAGTGTAGCGTCCCTCAGCAGTTCAATGCGGGACAGCTGATCGGTCATCCTGAGCTGTATTTCCACCGGTATGTCGTCGAGGAGCCCACTGTCGGATCCTGCGGGAGAAGGGGCCTTTGAGCCATCCTTAGATGACTGCGCGGATGGTATTTGCAGCGTCTTGACGGTGGAGGATGAGCTGGTATGAGTCTCTTCCTCATCGAAGAAAATAGGATTCGCTTTGGGCCCTTCGATGGGGGTAGCCATGTTGTCGGTGAGCGGATCTGGAAGGCTGCGTGGTCTGGAGCGGAGCCTGATAGAGTGGGCGACGGTGAGCTCTCACTGATGAGGTGATGAGGTTGAGCCAATCACAGATGATAACGGAAAGCTGGTGAGGCGAATATAAATATTACTACAATGTGTAGGTGATGGTGTGGGTGCCCCCGATCCGGCTCGAAGGACCAAATGTTAAAATCTCAAAGGATTTTGCTGGAAAGGATCGGGGGTGAAATAACCACACATAAATCACTTTGATAATATTTAATTTATTCAACAGCACATATAAATGAGCACTTGTGTGACCCTTGTAGTAGTGCAAACACGCGGTATCCTCGGCATGTTCAATGAGAGGCCGGTCTCTCTTTACCTGTTGAGCTGATGCGTGGAAATCGTACAGGTGAGCCGTATTAAATCAAAGGAGACCTGGTGGTCGCGATGAGCTGAATCCTGGTGAGCAAAACTATTCAGGTGAGCAGCGAAAAAAAAGAGCGGGAACGTGAGGAGATGTAGCAGCGATCCGGTGCCGAGGCGTCCAAGATGGCGAATGAGAGATAGAGAGAGAGAGAGAGAGAGAGAGAGAGATGAGAGAGAGAGAGAGAGAGGAGAGAGAGAGAGAGAGAGGTCCGGCAGCCGCGGCGTGGTTGCACGCGCGCGGCGCCGGACGGCGTCGAATACAATTACAATCGATTGGGGTCGAAATCGATCATGCGCGCGAAATTCAAAATATTAAATCCGTAACACTTTTTTTGTTTCAGAGTTATTAGCGTCCCAAAGTCAAGACTATCTTCTGCTCGATTTTTGTTATTTGCTTATAACTTTCGTAAAAAAGGGCATTGGCATTCTTTATTTGCTCGTTATTTGCTCTCGCAGGCCTGATGCTCTCCTTGTAAGGTTTGAATATTCTATGATTTACCTTCAGGAGGCTGATTTTCATTTCCAGTGGCATTGGAGCTTCTTTGTGTAGGCTCATCTAAATTTCCATTTACATTAAAATACGTCATTTTGGACTGAAGCTATTTAGATTGTGATATTTCTAAATCCTAAATTGTTAGATTAAAAAAATGTCAAAAATTGAAAAAAATATCCAATTATTCAAAAATTTTTTAATTTTTTTAATCCAACAATTTAGGATTTAGAAATATCATAATTTAAGTAGCTTTAGTCCAAAATAACATGTTTTAGCTACAAAATGAGAGGTGTTAGATCAAAATTGGTTCATCGGTCAAAAGTCTACCTTACGGCAAAGCTCAAAATGCATTTTTCCAGTATCCGGAGGATGGTAATATGAAAATTGGATTTATTTACGTGAAAATCTTTTAGTTTTTATAGTTGTATGTAAATATAACTTCAATAACAAAAAAACATTTATTTATAACAATTTTTGAAGTCAAAACTCATTTTACCAATTTTAGGTGTAATACCCCCTTAAGTACAAAAGGCTACTTTCAAATAAGGATCTTAAAAACACAAACTTTACTTTTACTTATAAAGTTATGAAAGTATATAAATATAAATCAAAAATATTTGTTATGTCTTTGTACCTGAATGTAAATGTGTACTTTTTCGATTTCTAGTAGAAAGCAAATCTGATGAATAAAAAGAAATGGTAAACGACTGATTAGTTTCACACAACTGACATAATTAACAAAATGTTTTTGTGATTATACCATTTCGTTTTACATGTTTTTGCAATGATTGTTTCATTGAATCTACAATATTTTTTTAAGACAATTTTTCTTTCTTTTTCTTCCTGTCAGCCAATAATTTTTTCAATTCTTTATCTCTTTTGTATTTTTCGCTTTCGGATGCCGATATTAACCGTTTTGGCTTTTTGTGTTCACGGCTTGAACGTCGTTCAGACATGGTCTTTTAGATATATCTGTAATGAGAGATAATAAAAATTAATAAGGACTACGCATTTATTTATTTATTTATTCTTTAGGATATCATTAATCTCGTGTGTAAAAAAGTTTAAGACTAAATTTTTACAATTAATTCTTGTAAAATTATGGTTACAGGATATTAAAATGCAATCAATCATTCTTTCAACAACAAAAATAATTATTTCTGAATTTTCAGATTCGTTTTACACTATGATTATGTGCATAATTACCTTTCGATTTTATTAAATGACTCGTTTTCACTCAATTGTAGGTATGGCATACTATATTTAACATTATCATAAGCGTATTTGTTTCCTAATCGCGTAAAATAGTCAATTATTTATAAATTTTGAATACGAAATTATAACATTTCTATTTGAACTACTTTATTACATGTTTAGTAAAAAAGTGTCCTTTATTGATCATCACGAACCAATGGTGTTAACAGATGTTAAGTTAAGTTACATATATGCCGACGTTTCGGACGTTTTTTCACCGTCCCTTTCAAGGCTAAAAATTAGTAATTTACAATATATATAGATTAATACAAGTAGTGAAACATTTAAATCGATGTCACAAAACAATTCATAACTCATCAAATTCAAACAAAACTCAAAAAGACAACATATCACTCGTTGTGATCTCGCAAAAGCCACTCTCCCATTATTACATATCAATTCTATAAAAATTCAACACATCACGTTTAATTCTCACATTTTAAATCTGTGTTTAAATCTGTTAACACCATTGGTTCGTGATGATCAATAAAGTACACTTTTTTACTAAAGATTACTTGGACGAACGATAGATTCATTTAAACAATATACTTTATTACATGATTTTTATTTTTTATTAAATAGCTGATAAATATAAAGAAAACTGTAGATAAGCTTATTTTAAAACTGGATTGCATAATCGTAAATTAATTTGCAAATTCAAAAATCAATGATTTTGATGTTTGCAATAATATCTTTCATCAATAGCTTCATTAACGTCTACCATATTCATTATAAATAGTTTTCATAATACATAATTTGTAATCTTGACAAACAAAAGTGGATTAGGCAAAAAAACAATTTTATTCTTCTTTGAATTAAGACTTCTCATGAAAACAAATTTATGGAATGATAATAAATTACAATTATAACTGAAATGATTAAACGGTTTTTAGAATTGTCTGGTGTATCGAAAAATTTAGTTGTCAACGAGACATTGACATTTGAAAATATTTACATTTTTCTTTTTTTTGTTTCTTTACGTAAAAAATTTATCCTTATCTAGGAAAATATGTTTAGTAGAAATATCTTGATTATAAAAAAATAAATAATGACATTGAGTCTTACCAGCAAAATAAACTTAAAATATTTTTAAATAATTAAAACAAAATAATAATAATGTAATGAAAGTAAGTACTAGATTATTACAGAAACAATAAAAACTCCGGGAAGAGGATCATCATTTTCGTCGCTTATATACGAATCATCTTCCTCACGTTTTTCCAGAAAGGCATACGATAACATTTTTTTTTCACGCAGTTGTATTCAATCAAATTTGTTTCATTCGAGAATAACGAACACCTATAGGGTAAATGTACCAATACCTGCGCGTGTACGAAATCCTGCGGATTTTTCTTTTTTTCTAAATAAATAAATAAAAATCAATTTTTTTCCTTAAAAAAATTCATGCGATTACTATGGGTTAATTGGTACCAGAATAAATAATATAAGTAATATATATTAAATTTATAATTAAGTACAGGTCTTCTAAAAATACAGTGTCAAAATTGAATAAAATGACTTCATTTCCAAACGATTTCGACACAAAGTAGCTAGCTTAAAGTCACTTAAAATTTAGTAAATGATTTTGTTAAGCTACGAAAAAGATTTTTCCATTACTTAAATATATATTTATTATTTGAAATATTAAAAAGTGTTAATCTATTTAAATAATTATTTAAAAATCGTCAGTAGCATTTGGGCAGTATCCGCAAAATATGCGCGCATCGCTGCGGCGAAAATTTGACGCAATTGTCCGTATTCCTGCGCAGTAAACGTGTCAGTACATAACCTAAAACTACACTACTCTGCAGTACCTTTATCGCAGTTATAATTTCACGTTAGTGTAAAAATATATTTTTAATAACTCCAAAAGTAAAGAAACTTGACAGGCAGAAACAAAATAAAACAAAGAAGGAAGCAGGAAAGAATATAATGAGTTGTAAAATATAAAATGTATAAATACTGCATTAATGTGTATATATATTTTTTCTGTTATAACAATGTTGCTTATAGCACACTGCTGTGATGCATTATTTATTATTGGAACATTAAATAAAATAATATATATTAGATTAAAGAATAAATAGTTATAGGCTGCAGAAATGCAGCTAATCATTAACTAATTAATTTAAGTTAGTATATAAGCTATGTACAGGTAATTTATTTATCTCTATAGGGTTTGCAGATGTAATAAATCTGCAATTATTAATGGGTTAAATAAAGAATAAAGAATAAAGAAAAGGTTAGAAAAGAAGAATTAAATTTACAAAAAGATAATGAAAAAAATACGCAATCAAGAAGAATGTTTAAATAAATGGAAATTTTTAAAATTTAGAAACAAAATGATTTAAAATAAAGAAAAGAATCGATAGATACAAAAAGTCTTAAAAAATAAAGAAGCTCAGTTGATCAACAGGCAATGCATAGTAATTTTAGATTTTTTAGATTTTTAGAAAAGTTATTTGTTTTATTTAAAAATTTATTAATATTGCATGTGCATATTTATAAAATATGTTAAAGTTTAAATTAATAAACAAATTACTAATTAAATACTCTAATGTTTACTTAATATTATTGTAGTTAAAACCTTATGGTAAGTAAAAACTATTATTTATAAAAAGTATTTCCCTAAATTATTAACAGCAAGAATAGGGGCAAAGTTCCGCATTAATACGTTCATTCCATTTTATATTCCGCAGGAATATGTACATTTTGATACGCGAAAAGTTTTTTATTATAAAAATTTTAATTGATAAATAGTAATGTTAAGTATTTTTTTTTAACTACCTAATAGCTTAAACTTTATGTTTAAATAATTTAGATATATCAATATTGATATATTTTCACAAAACAGACTAAAAATTGGCTGATTCAGCTTGACGCCGCAGGAATTGGTACATTTACCCTATGTCCCTACAGTACACGATCATACGCCAACATCAAACAAATCTTCAACTAATTTAAATTTCTTATTAAAATATATATCAATTTTTTATCTATTTTGTAAATATTTTCAACTACACATATAGAAAAGTCCTCTAACATACAAGTGTTATCCTGCAAATTTGTACCCAATGTAAAAGATTTATATTGTATATTTTTGATTATTTTCCAAGATTCTATGAAATCATCAGATGCGTTACACGGAAGAGGCCCTTCATTGCAAGGATTAAATAATTTTATATAATTGTCAGGTATACGAAATATTTACTTTATTAACTTCTACATTTTCTCTTTCCATTAACCTGTTGTAAATTTGTTGCAATGGTGCCCCTGGCTTATTATAATACTTTCTAAAGAAAGACATGTTATTTTCATAAGGCCATGCCGCATACGTTTCGATAGGACCAAACATTTCGACGTCATCAACCAAATGTCATAAATTGTGAACATTTAATGACAAAAAGTTTAAATCGTACACTAATTCGGCATCTAAAATGAATCTATTCAAGCTAATCTTGCAAAGTTAATTGAGACTCTGATGGAGTCTCGAAAGAAAGGCAACGTATAGATGTACTAAGAAGTAAATAGTGAACGTATGTGATTTCATCAACAATACCGCGTATTACTGCTATACCAAAATATAAAAGAAATTGTCGATGTTGAGTAGCTTTAAAATCTTTAAAAATTCCAATCTTTCTGGTAAACGTGCAAACTCACGAGGACAATATTTAATTACAATACTTATTCTGTCATCGATTTGCGATATTTGTCTAGAAGATAATTTAACATTTTTTACCATATGTGCCTTTCATCCACGCAAGCAAAACTTTTTTATTCACACCTAAATAAATGCAATGCATCGCATCAATGGGTACTTGATTTACTAAATCCATATCCAATTTTAACAGAGGACTTTTTTCTATATAATGATTTTTATCGATTCCGCAAGCATACTCGTTAGCATTCCTCTTTGCGTGTCCGATCCCGAGATATACCGATGTACATTTATACCTGATACCTCTGACCTTACATTTTGAACAAGGTTCAAAAGCGGTATGGCCTTTATGTCTAAGAAAAAATGCACGTGCAACTAAATCAAAACAACCTAGTCTTATTTTTACTATTAATATTTTATTTTTATAAATAAATTTATCTTCTTTTACCTTTTTAACGTCATTTATAAAATAATGCAAAAATAAATCTACGTTTATCGGTTTTTTTCGACCTTATATAACCCAATAACTTCAAAGCCACTATCCGGTATGTTACATATTTTAATTTGAATTGGAATTATCTCGAATTTTTATTCAATTCGCATCCGTCATATTAAAATCAATAATTAATTTTTCTGAAGGAATCAATTCGCAAGGAGTACGATTTAAAATTTTTGTCAATACCTGCTCAAATCCTAAATGTAAATACTGCCCTGGAGAAACGTCTATTAAAATTCCATTAAAACCTCTGGGTGTTTGTAGTAATGTTCTAGGATTCTTTTGGAATATTAGCAAACCACTTGTGTTTTCTTAAAAGACGTAACCATTTTCTTTTATTACTAAGATTCGTATTAGTTTCCACAAAAAGAGACGCTACTTCTTTTTTAAACTCGTTGACAGAATTTGAGACATTTAAATGACAGTTTTTATTACAAAATTAATGGTATGAGAGGACTTTTCTTTGTTAACATTTATATTGTATTATATTTATATTGCGAACTTTATTATTAAGATGTATACTAGTACGTATTTCATTACATTCATTAGCAACGATAATATTTTCGACACCGTTATTATTAGTAATTTCGTTAACACTTAATGCTCTATAGTGTTAAGTTCACTGCTATTTTTAAGGTTAATAGTATTTGGGTGTTTCTCTATCGCTTCGATATGCCAATTTTGAATTGTTAATTTTTTTTAATTTTTTCAACACGTTCAAACGTGAAATGCGGTGTTGCTGACGAGTTGATAGTTGAGTGAAATGGCTTCCTGGAGAGCTGTGGTTTGGTTTTTGAACTTTGATCCAGCTTATGCTTCATACTTGTGAAACTGTATGAAAAATTTAAATGCTTTACTATTATTGATGTAACTCATTTTTTATAACGCGTCCGCTCAGAATATACAAAAAAAATAAAGATTAAATAAAGAACGCTAAAATAGTAAATACAGTTGTTATAGAACTGAATGTAGTTGCTGAGCGAAATAACTGATTTAAAATCTCAACCACTTAATGGGTTGCCAGACTCAAATTACAGGGATGAACAAATTTCTAGCGAAACAGTGACGTAGACGAAATTTTTTTAATAATACAGATAGACATCCAGGATGGTATTTTTAATCACTGTGCATCTTCACACACACGCCCACACCCACATCCACCCTCAAACATCCACCCTCACACAGTCTCCACCCCCATAGATCCAGGCACGGTCGAAATGTAGAATTACATCAATAGTTGCCTGCGATTCGCGTCCGACATCCCTTGTATATATGAATCCCACCATGTATAACAGGGCACACACATAATTCGAACAGACCATCTTGTGTACTCAAATTTTCTCTATAGTGGGCATTTTTAATCACACTGTATCTCACATACATCCACCCATTATATCATACACCAACATCCAACAATCTACACCCACCCTCACACATCTACATCCACTTCCAAACCTAGTCCATCCTCACACAATCGCGTTTCACATTCACATCCACCCACACACCCACACGCTTGTCAAAATTTAAAATTCAAATTTGTAATTGCCCTGGATGTTATGAAGCCAAGTAAAACGATATGTGATTGGTTTACGTTTTGTGCATGCGTCTCAGATACTGTATTAGGCTCGTGCACTTCTGATGTCACGAGGTCACGTGACCGAACGTTGGAGGTACAACAAGCCGTGAGTTTAAATGCAATTAGCATTGAGCGTGTACATTTATAGTGAAAAATGAAGAGAAAATAAAAAAAAAATAAATAAAAAATTGTAAGCTTTAAATAATTGATAAGAAAACTTAATCTTTCTTTGAGTGCAATAACCTATTTTCTTAAAATATTGTGTCAACTGTCATATATTAATTTATTTTATTTTAAGGTTATAAATTACAATACAAATATATTCTATCATTTTAATTTTTTAGTAAGGCTAATAATAAATTATCTATTAAATCTTTATGAGTTTTATAAAGATTGATATTTTAAGTGTAGTTTAGTAATATTCTTATCAATTATTAAGTACATAATAATTATCTTTTTATAAAATTAATTGGTAATACTTTATTGAATTATTGAAGGTTTGTATAAATTAAAAATATTAATGTTAGTTCATTATTTTAGTCAAGATTTGTGCTGGTAGATAGTAGAATTATTTATTGCATACAATGGTTAATTATTGCATGGTAGTTGGGTGTAATTCTCACTCTAAAAGGACATGAAAATGTTAATTAACGCTTTTATCGAATCCTACAATCCATAGAGATAATAATGCATTTTTTAGTAAGCAATAAAAATATAGATATATAATAATAATAATAAAATTAACAACCAAAATGTTGAGTCTAACGACTAATTTTAATTTTAATTTTGATTTACAAATAATTATACACACGTTTATATTGAAAGCATAATCTTAAGCAAAACGTGAGAATAGTTAAAATTTAAGGATTAAGAAAGGTTTGTCTCTTTGACCGTAATAACAATAATTTTACAATAAAAAAAAGCAAAGGTTTACAAAAAGAAGCTTGTTAAAACTCGGCATCCAATGCGAAAATAAAACGATTAATGTATTCTCATATATTTTCAACGAAAGTTCAATGTTTCAAGCACATGTGACGCTACCCGATCTGACCGTGATGACACTAATCGTGATTGGGTGCCCTCTCAGAATTTAGGATATAAAGTTGGACATTCTTTAAAACGTAAATCTGATTTTGATCGACATGAAAGATGGGCTCAAAGAGTTAAGTAAATCCCTTACGAGTTTTATTTTAAGTGAACCATTGACTCCAACATGTTTATCTTGTAATTCTTTTAGACTAAGGTTGAATTAATTGATTCAAAATTATCAAATGAATCAGAAAGTAATTTATTAGGTCAATGCCCAACAGCCTGAAGATGGAAATGAAAATTTGACGTTTGACCAACAGCATGAAATTGAAAGTGGAAAAAAGAGTCAAACGGATATTACCATGCTAAACTTACAAGATTTATTTAATAAACTTAGTATAAGTGACAGTCTTAACAAGCAACTGAAGCAACAGATTTCTCGTTTTTCTTTAAATGAAGATGCCTTTTTTGGAGACGATGAAAAAACTAAATATTTTACAGGATTGAATAATTATAAGACTTTGTTCCTTCTCCACGATTTAACATCTCCTTACCTTTGCCAATCAAAACTAACTGTCTTAACCACATTCCAGCAATTAATTTTAACATTATTAAAATTAAGACTAAATTTACCATTTACATATTTATCTTACAGGTTGATATTAGTATTCAATTTCAAGACTACATATGATTTGTGTTTTTAATTCTTAACTTTGTATAGATTTGGAGTATCTCGATTCACAGTTGGAAGATATTTTAAACGATGCTTGCATGTGTTGTATTGTAGTTTAAAGCCTTTGATTTACTGGCCCGATAGAGTCACACTGAGACGAACAATGTCATCTTGTTTTAAAGAAGCTTTTGGAAATAAAGTAACAGTCATTATCGACTGCTTTGAAGTTTTTATTGAAAGCCCATCTAACTTAAGTTCGAGTGCTGAATGTTGGTCTAGTTACAAACATCACAAAACAGCGAAGAATTTGATTGGAGTAACACCTCAAGGAACTATGTGCTTTGTATCTGAAAGTTGGGGCGGTAGAACAAGTGATAAGCATATCACTGAAAACTCCGGCTTTCTTAACAAAATTGTACCTGTTGATATGGTTTTAGCAGACCGAGGGTTCCTCATACAAGATTGTATCCAATTTATAGGAGCAGAAATTAAAAATTCCAGCAAATTTTAATTAAAATTTTCAGGTTTTTATAATAAATTTATTGATTAAAATATTTAAGCTAAAATATCATAAGCAAAATAACCCAATAAATGGCTTGGAATATTTGCAGGTAAAAGTCAACTTCATCCAGTTGATTTGGAAGAAACGCGATACATCGCAGACGTACGTATTCATGTTGAAAGGATTATAGGTTCAATGCGACAAAAGTATACAATTCTTTCTGGAACGATACCTATTCCTATGCTGATTGCAAATGACAATGGTATTAGTACTTATGATAATATAGTTTTTGTATGTTGTGCTCTGGTCAATTTATGTCCATCAATGGTGTCGCTTGATTGATTTTTTAATAAGCTTTTTATATGTTTTTTTAGTGAAACGTTTTATTTTTTTCTAACTTTAACTTTTTTAACTTGTTTTTAATGTTTTATTATTTTAATATCATCATCTGTTTTTAAAATAATTTGAAAGTAAGTGTGTCTGTTTTTAATCCTCGCTTTTATAGCAGTATTATATTGTGCTTTGTAACCATCGCTTTATTAATTATGTATTTCGTAGTTCGGTTTGCGTTAATGTATACATTTTGATTTTAAGAAATAAATACAATTTTAAAATAAAAATAAACTTTATTATTTATTTATATTAATTCTTGTAGAAAATAAAGCAGTGAAACTGCTAAGCAGACTAGTTTCTATGCTAAATTGAACTGGCCACTGTCAAAGTTTAGTCACATGGTGAAGCGCTGCTTAAGAATCGATACGGATCGAAACTAACATGGACTAGTTAAAAATTGCTGAGCATGTCTACCAGGTAACACATATTATTTTTAGTAAACTTTGAATATTTACAAGTACAATACAAAATGTTTTTGTACATAAAATTATTTACAAATTTTTAATTAAATATTAATGAGGTTTTCATATGGTATCTAGTAGTCGTAGCAAATTAGTCGTATATATTACAGTTCTTAAACAAAAAATATTCATAATGGAAATAAATTTGATACTCATGTTTTACAAAACCAAAATGACCCTTTTGGCAAATCAAATATTCCAACACACTGAACACGAAACCTCTTGATTGGACACTGATCATTGGCACAATCAATCATTTGTCGGACATCATCAGGACTATAGCAATCACACCATAATTCAATTTGTACAGAGCCTTTTGAAATCGAATACCATCGTGCTAAAAGTTCAGGAATAATAACTTTAGCGTGGAACGTCTCTGCTTTTTGCAAATTAATGTCAAGAAAGTTTTTATCAATTTTCTACAAGAAAACCTTGCTTCGACCACACAATAAAATCGCAATAATTTGTTTTTGTACAAAACATTTGCAATTGCACTTGATAATAATATTGATGATTAGTATCTAATACAAACGTATTATTTTCCAATACTTTTAAAAAACTTCCTTTCATTTGTGAAAACTTAAAAAAATCTACTTGTGGGTCCATCATTCGATAAGGACACTTAATCTCTAAAGAGCCTGCGCCGCAACATTGACATGTAACAAGACCATCAGCTGATGCCCCAAACATTGGTTTTTCTAGAGAAAGTATTAAACCTGTTTTACTGATTGAAAAATCTTGATGTTGTAATTTCATGTGATCTTGATAATTTTGTCTATGCTTTGTCTTTATGTTCAAGTCCATATTGCGTTGCTTTGGTTTTAAACAGAACTTTTAAAGGGTAACACACTCCTTTGATGAGGGAAAGTGAAGGTTTATGAATAGAAGTTGTGCAGGCTGATTTAAAATTGGACGCTGTGATCTTACCAGCACGATACTTAAACCAGCTCATACAATTAGATTGCTTCTCTGTATCTTTTTGTACTGCTTGTTGTTCTTCTACTGTGACGGACATATCTACTTTCATAATTTGCAAATCTTCCAACGATAAATGTTGATGTTCAGGATTAAAAATATTTGTTAGATCCTTCCGAAGAGCTTTCACTTCTGGAACCAAAGCTTCTGCAAAGGGCTGAACGACTGTTAAAATTCCAGCACTTGGATTTATTTCATTTAACTTGTGTAAAAATTTGAGGAAATTTTCACCGCTGAGAGGATTAATATTCTTTTCACAAAATTCTGAAAAAACAATATGTTAATTGAAATTTTATACATTTATTTTTACAATAAACTCAATTATCACCAAATGCATGTTTGATACTTACTGTCATCATAACTTTTATTTTTTTTCCCCAATCAATGTCTTGAATTTCTTTTGGTTGAATGACTTTGGAAGTCCGTGGTATTGTCCAAGCAGACAGTTTATCAGTACAAGATAATTCTGAAGTACTAGTAGTTTTACAGTGAACAGCAAAAGCGATGGCTGCTGTATGACTGCAAACCTCTTCAAGACCTGCCATGCAAGTGCAATGCGCACTTAAAATTGTTCCATCAGGTGCAAAAATTAGCCATAGTTTTAATGGTTTATCATTCATTCTTTGCGAATGTTTCACCTGTAAGTTATATTTTGTTTTTTAAATAGAGTAATAAAATATAAACTAAATTAAGTAGGTTAAACGAATCACCAGATATAAATAATACATACCTCACCAACGACAACACAGTTATCACTAATTTTTTTATAGTTTATTTGTAAAATGAAACCCGCTTTTAAGTATTTGTAAGCTTCTAAACTTTTAAAAGCTTTAAGTTGTGCTCCTCCATAAAAACTGTGAGTCAATGCAAAATAATTGACTATATCTATAAACTGTACTTCAGGTAAGTCTGTAACATTGTTGGAAAAATCTTTCTTTCCAAAAGTGTATGGATCAAAATTATTTATTTTTGATATTTTTTCTATATAGCGATTCTGAACGCTACCATTTAACGTCAAAAAATACTCGCTCATCTTAACCTCTTACTTATTTATATTTCACTACAACACTTCAAATTTTAAAGTCAATCTCTATTTTTTTTCTTACAAATAAAGTCTGTGTACCCTCTTCTTCAATGATACAGTTATGTACTGTTCAATATTTAAATCATTTAATCATTTAAATCAACTAATATTTTGTACAACATGCATGTAAAGCCTATATAAATTCACTTTTGTTGTACCTCCAACGTTCGGTCACGTGACCTCGTGACGTCAGAAGAGCCTAATAGGTAGATTTGACAGCGCGGGATAAACGTAGTATTTAAATTTCCTTGACAAAATCAGAGCATAATAAATCAAGAATAAATATATTATTCAAAAAATTGTTGTACTAAGTAAATAAGACAGCGTAATATTTAAATTAACGACATTCTAAATATAAACGTTTTTTATAATTAGATAAAATTGATTATATCATTTAAAAAAAAACAGCACGCGGAGCGCGCATGAATAATTATAGAACATATATAAATCCCATCACGTATATATTCAGGGTAGCACGCACATGATCCAAAAAGATCATCCTGTGATTTGACTATTTAAATCACAGGATGATTTTTTTCTATACAGCTATTCAAATTTTGTCTATCGCAGACATTATTGCCAATAGAGGGCACTCTGTATCTCGTGTACCTCACGCCCATATTTAACCATCCACACCCACATCTACTCACACCACACACCCATCCTCACCCACTCATGTATCAAGTTTTATATTAATATCAACCCACAGACACCCATAGACGTGTGGAAATTTAGAATTCAAATCTGTAGTAGCCTGCAATTCGAGTCTAACATTTCCTGTATATGTAAATCCCATCACTTATATATACAGGGTGACAAACACACAGAAATTCCTGAATATTGGAAGAACAGGATAAGTCACTGAAGTATACATGGCAGATGCAAAATTGAATCCTTCAACATAAATACAGGGTTGTCTTTTGTATCACCCTGCATTTGCGACTGTCATATAATTCAAAAAGACTACCCTCTATATTCAGAAAATACATGTTACATATGGGAAAGTCCCAAAACATAGTAGATTGTTTTAATATTTTCTTATATATGACAGGTACATGATTAGAAAAGACCACCATATTTAGATACAATCATGTGATTACACGTGATATTATATGGCAATCACGTATCATCATATTACTATCACGTGATTACACGTGATATCATATGGGAATAACGTGGTTGCACCTGGCATTATATATGATTACATCACGTGTTTCCATATAATATCACGTGATTATTACATGATTACACGTGATATTATATGTATGTGAAGCCACAGGAACTTATCTTGTTCTGACAGAAATTCAGAAATTTCTGAAACAGCGGCAGCGGCAGCGTTGGTTGGGAAACTTTTTTATAATATAGATAAATATAATATTTTTTTTGTCCTGAGGCCGGAAAATGCTGTTTTGCTCCCTGTATACAGGTCGCAAAATGATGTATTCTCGGCCTCTCGCACACCGAGCGGAAAATAGAAAGAGCGTCGTTCAGTGTAAGAGAGAGAGAGAGAGAGAGACTGTTGACATCGCTATCCTTATATGCAAGAGAAGTATTCACGTTCGGTCGCGTACGCATACTAACACGTGTCGCATAGTAACACTGAGATTATTTTATGTAACGTGTGTCTCGAAGTACACTATTTATTAAAAATTAGAAGAATTAATCAACATTACGTTTTATAATTTTTGAAAATGAGTGCTAACAGTAGTGATATAGATGATAATTATGATCATGAAGTTCCTGTAGAAATATTAAACAAAGCAAATGTGATATCAATGGATTCGCTGCCTAAAAAGTCGAAATTGAAATATGCTGCAGAGTACGAAAAATTCAAAGAATTGCGGAAAGAAAAAAAAAACATTATCCGTTGACGAATCTCTTTTCATTGTTTTTTTTAATGAACTACAAGAAAAATTATCATCATCCACGCTATGGGCGAAGTTTTCAATTTTAAGATCCACAACTAATAAATATGATGGAATAGGTATAGGAAACTATGGAAGATTGATTGGACTTTTGAAAACTTTACATGCAAATTATGTACCTAAGCAATCAAATACTTTCACAAAACAACAAATCTCGAAGTTTTTCAATCATGTTCCTGACAATCAATACTTACATGTAAAAGTAAGCATCATAAAAATCTTAATTTTTTTTTACTTTTAAGTTAATTTTTTAATTTGTTACGTAATTTTGCAATACTTACTATTTGTTAAAAACTTTTGCTAATAGTTCTTCAATTTTATTTATGTATTTTTATTTCGATATATTTGAAATCATTTAAATTTTATTTTTTGGCCTTGATTTTTACTAAATATTATTACAATTTGGTTGGTTAACAGTTTTGTTTTTTTATTTATTGCAATATTACGACATATTTTGTAATATATAAGTATTTTTCGATAACTTTTATTAATGGTTCTTCAATTTTATTTCTGTTTGTATTTTTATATTTTTTAATCATGTAACAATTTTTTTTTGTGCGGGGGCTCCGCCCCCCCGAACCCCCCGGCACTGCACTTCCACTAGGGGTTGCGCCCCTAGATCCCCTCCTCCCCCCGTCCTTCACTCCTATTCCTACGTCGTTTTAACTATGCACATTTTTTTATTGCAGGCCGTTCTGGTCATTGGCATTAGTGGAGCTTGCGGAACATGTGAGTTGGTTGAACTAAAATTCAGCAACGTTGAAGATTGAAAAACACCTTTATGATAACAGTTCCTGGAATTAAAACTCCCATAAAAAGGACTTTTTTTGTTGATCGTGATTTTACTCAGTTTGTAAGAAATACATCGAATTACGGCCAAAAAACGTACAAACTGATAGATTTTTCCTAAATTTTTCAAATGGGAAAATGCACGAAACAGCCCATAGGAAAGCATAAGATCTTAAAAATGCTAAATCATATACGGGTCATACTCTTCGCAGAAACATCTGCAACTTTTCTCGCTGATGGAGGAGAAAATACCGTGGATATTAAGAGGCTTGTAGGATAGAAATCGGAAAAAATCGCGTTGCAGTACGTGGCGGATTCATCGATTAACAAACGCAAAATAGCAGGTCAAATCACAGATTCTTTACAAATTGTACCCACTAATACTTCAGCAACAACAGAAGCATCTATCACCAATATCCTACCACCGTGCAAAAAAATGAAAACTTTAAGTGAATCGAAAATGCCACAAATTCATCATATTTCTCCTGGAGTGCCTTCAACTTCTTCAGCAACGTTTGTCCCTACTTCCGCAACAACACAACAAAATTGCAATTTGCCAGTACCACATGCAGTAATGAGAAGTTATTGTGCATCGCCTTCATCATCTAATCTTTTAGTTACGTCAAATTAAAAGAAACCTATATCGTTCCAGATATACCAGACAACTTCTTTGATGATGATTTTGTTGTTGAAGGGAATAACAATCCAATTAATATTAAATCAAACGATATACGCAGTAATCAACAATCTGTATTCCGACTTGAAAACTGCAACGTTAACATTACTTACAATGTAACAGAAATCAAAAAGTAATTACGATTAGTAGTTAATTCAGCTTTGTATGTTGAGAAATTCTCATAAAAATATGCATTTTTTTCTTTAATTAACAATACTATGTATTTTACCCTATATTTAAAAATGTGTTAATTTATAATAAACCTGTAATTCTAAATAAACAGTGTAGAATTAAAATTATGTATAATTATATATAAATAAATAATGTTTATACACTATTATTTGTTATATTTGAAAAAATTGTTACGATTTGACGGCCTTCGGACAAAAAAATAGTATATGCACCTCGGGAGCAAAGGAACATTCTCGCTCGTGCGTCTGTGGCGGCCTCGCTACACTCATCCGCCTAGCTCGCACTTGCCGAGAATGATCCACTTAGCTCCTTTGGTGCATAATATATTATTTTTGTCCTAGGCTCTCGGACAAAAAAACATATATGCATCCGCGGACGCAAAATGGATCAATCTTGGCGAAAGCGACTTTCTGGCCCTCGGGGAGCTTTAGTGTCCTCGCTCTACTCGGATCTAAACTCCCTCTTGGGCGAAAAAGCTCGCATTCGCCAAAATGACCTATTTTGCGTTCTAGTTGTATATTATGCTTTTATTTAGTAGCTCTTGGTTGCATTTTGCTCCCTCTGTATTGAAAACAAACGTTTGCACCTCGGGAGCAACAATACTTTGACAAGATTTTGCTGTCTAGGTATGATTCAGTTAATATCTGCGTGTGATTCTATATCGAAGTGTCCTATATTGTAATTTATGAGAGTTGATGCATGAATGTTATACTATAAAGGTTATAATTGAGTAAACTAAATGTTATCGCTAAATTTATTTAACTTTCAATTTTTTAATTTAACTTTTGATCGGCTGCGCCTCAGGCTCATATACACGCAGTACAGAAAACTTCTGTTTCTCTGCTATTATTGAGTAATATACTAGTGCCCACTTCTCAGCTATCGATATTAGTACGACTGAATTCTAGTTTTACTAGCTTGTAAATAGATGAATCTTATGTATACAACGAACCTAACCATCAAATTTGAAAGTTATGTTTTAGATCGAGATGTATCGATAACGAGGTAAAATCAACAACTACCTTACTTATATGGATGATAAAAATAATTCGGCAACTTTTTAAGAATTTTATAAAGAGAATCAAAAGTTTCCTCGAGATGCCGGTCGTTTGCGGGGAAAATATCGCATTTTTAAGACCAAAAAGTAAAATAATAACAAAGATTGGCACCGAAAAGGACTGTAATCATATTTTTCCAGCTATTTTTGAGGTAGGCGGTGCATGGCACCAAGCCTCTCCAAGCATCACCGAAGTTAAAGCGCCACAAGTA
>JANSJX010000145.1:0-64164 GCA_026168455.1 Theocolax elegans
AAACATATAATTCTATACTAAATTTTTTTTAAATTATCGAATAAATTGTTTAAATAAAAATTTATATTATAATGAATACGTGCCGTTTTATAATACTGATTATTTATTGTCATTTTATTTGTATTACAATAAAGAAGTTCAGTCAAAAAATATAAAAAAAGAACCTTAATAATGTAAATAAAAAGATTAGTCTGCATTATTACAATTTTTTAATTACCTATTAATAATGCATAATTTTTATACTTTAAATTAAAAATAAGAATTACTTTTTTCATAATTTGTTATTGTAATATCATAGCAAATGACGTAATTTATTACAGCAATAATTCGAGTTAATTGTTATATACAATAACTTACAATAAAAATTCAACTGCTATTCAATTTGCATTTCATAAATAAATAATTTATTAATTTTGAAAAATCATATTCTTATATAATGTCTAATCTCCGAATCATTAAAATTGCAATTTAGATTAAACAGAATGTACCTTCACAGATGCAGGGCCTAATTATGATTTTTTTTAAATCTGTCAAAGTATTTGTTGTGTGAGTTGTATAAAGATTATCATGGACGACGATGAAAACTAGAAATTAGAAATGAGGCTTGTGTTGAAAATCTTTCCTTTAGTTTTTTCACACTTCCTCTCCTCCTGTTCGGCTCCTTTTTCATCGGTGTTCTATGGTTTCTTCTTTTTGAGGCTAACTACAAATACGTCCTGACGATTTTGCTGCAATAGGTGGGAAATACATTTAATGACAATAAGTTAATGCATTTTTATCTACACATATACATAGTACATTTTGACACAAGGGAGATAAATTAATCGAAAAATCGTGAAAAGTTTAAGTTTTAACACGAGACAAACCACATTTTCGATAACTATCGAATAATAATTATCAAAAACCTGCTTACAAAATCCTTTTGGTTTTAGACATCTCATCTTTGGTGGTACCAGTTTAGCAAATATTAGTCCTCGAATTCCTTGAGAATTCAGGATAATATCGAAATTTCTTGCGACGGTCTGCCTGATCTCCGTACCCATAAGCGAATCCATACCAAGATCTGCCATGTTGTGTTTGGATTAACCGAATTAACATTCTGAATCAAGGATCTCTCCACCTGCCTGGAGGTGACCTACTCGATTATGACTGTCGATTATTCCACGGATTTTCATTACGACTTTACCAATGTGTTTTCCTGCTGCCATAAATCAGAAACCTGCATTAAAATGCTAATGTACAGACAATCATAATTGTAAATCATTTTAATATTACTGACTTCTTTAATATAATATATATTAAAGAATAATATATTTTTGTGATCAACCCAAGGGAGCGGATCAAAAATCGACTTGCGAGCCGTGCTCCGCTCCCTTGGGTTCTGCTATCGTTGGTCTTGAGTGTAATGTCGTATTTTTTCAGTATGTAAAAAAAATAAATACGTATAATTGAAATACGTACAAATTCCGAAAACCAAATATACGTAACATTTATTATATATGTATATATTGAAATATGGATTATAATAGATAATAGAAAATGCGTATAAGTGAAATACGTTATTTTTTAATTTTTATATTGGAAAAAAATAGTCACACTATTTTTATTACGATGCTCTGGACATCAATGGCGCCATCTACGATCACTTCGATTACGACTTGCCATAGATGGCGCTCTTGACGATAGTTATCATTTCTTATATATAACCAACATTACCGGCGGTCAGAACGGTGAAATCGCAGAATTGAGTATGAGACCCCCTTAACATTGAGTATTAAATGTAGTTTATTAATTTTAAAACTTTTACTTACACACAACGAATTTGGAACAAATCAACGGAAGGAGCATCGTTGTGGCATGGTTTATTCTGTAGAATTCGTATGACAGCTTCGCACCTGATTCATGTCCATCTTTTTACTTACATGCAGAAGAAATCTTGGACTAAATCAACCCAAGCAGCATCGTTCTTGCAAAGTTTATTCTGGAGAGTTCCTAGGTCAGCTTCGCACACGATTCCTCTCCATCTTTCATCTATAACTCCAGTAAACCTGTCTCAGCATGGATGAGATGCATTGGATCCATAGATGCATGGATCACTGAGATATTCATCAATTTAAGCATCACATTGGCGACCGACAAATCCAGTTCAACATTTATATGTGAAGCCTCCCAGCTGATTGACGCTTATGTTGATATTGTTTTCCAGTATAACGAGGCTCACAAGTACAAGTATAATCATTGATTTGATCAGTACTTTGATCATTATTGCTGAATAAGTCCATCCAGAATGGCAAATGTACTTGTGACTGAATAATTTATCCACGCAACCACCTAAAATAAATCAATTATTTGTAAATAAATTTCATAATTCAATACTTTGTCCTCCCCATCCTGGTAGATAGTTAGACAGTTACTCATATACGCCAGTTACTTGTTTGTAAAAACTAAAAAAGCTATGCACATTACTTACTTAGGTAACGGACAAACTCGAATTTTTGAAGGTTATAGCCTGGTTATACCGGGCGAGCGAACGAGCTGCTCCAAAACCGCGAAGTTCACATCGTAAATTGTTCCGCAGATTAGCGGAGCGGAACTCCGAGGCTCCCGAAAATATCTGCGCATGCGCAGTGCGTACTATATACAAAGAGCACCATAGCTCATTTTCAATTTTATTTTTCGCGATTTACAAAAAAACTATTTTGAATTTTGCTATTTTATTAACGGGGCAAATTAAATCAATCGATGAGCAATTTTTCTAGATCAAATTCATATCGTAATTATCGTCTATTATAAAGATATGGAGAAAAGAAAAATCTTCAACTTTATTAATTTTTTTATAAAAAACTAAAAGAGGGCAATTAAAAATAAGAACGTGGGCGTAATGAGCAATTAAAAATCTATCGAATTCATATTTTTTTATAATTTTTTTGACACCTTCGTGGGCTGGGCGGGAGGGGGTCCGAAACGGTTCCCCTAAGGCGACGACGAGGTGGTCCTCCTGGCTCAGAGGGCAAGCGAAAATAACAGAGGCACACAAAAAAAAGTAGTCTGTCACAGAGACTTGACGTATATACCCTTATGTATTTTGATGCGCTGAATCCGATTTCGAAACCAGATTTGCGCCATCACTCCTCAATTTTTTTGAAAACCACCCCTAATTTGGAAAATCCAAAAAGTTCAGCTTTTATTATTGTAAACTGCCTAGAAATGACACCAAATTCAAACCTTTACATATTTTGAGACACTAAAGGGTCGTGGGGTGTAAATATGATGGCGGAGTACTGTTGGATGTTTAAAAGAGAAAGTGAAAATAGAGGTATTAAAAGAGTCAGAGAACCATTGCACAGGTCGTTTGAAAATAAACGAGTTCGATATAAACGAAAAAAAGTATAAATAAATTTTAACTTATTTACATTTAAGAATTTGCACATATGATGTAAGGATTTACGTTTTAAGGGTTTAGGGTTTCAGTATTTAAGGGCTCAGGGTTTAAGGGTGTAGGGTTTAAGGGTTTAAAGTTTAAGGGTTCAGGGTTTGAGGGTTGAGGATTCGGATTCAGTACCCAAAATACGTAAAGGTTTGAATTTGGTGTCATTTCTAGGCAGTTTACAATAATAAAAGTTGAATTTTTTGGATTTTCCAAATTAGGGGTGGTTTTTCGCGATTTAAAAAAAATGAGCGGTGATGGCGCAAATCTGGTTTCGGAATCGAATTCAACGCATCAAAATACATAAGGGTATATACGTCAAGTCTCTGTGCTTCAGCCTCAGCCCTCCACGGGCGGATCGAGTGGCAGGAAGGAGCCGAAGTGTCCGCTCCATTGCTGCAAAGGGGTCGTTGACCCAAAAATGTGTCCTCGCTTCAAGGCGCACGCAGAAATTAAGGCGGCGCGCAGAAAGCAGGACTAATTCCCAGTTGAAGGCGCGACAGCGACCCTCCTCTACCTATAAACGTAAATAGGTCTTATATTGTTTTTATATTTTTGTTATAAAATATACGGTGTACATCTTGATTGTGAGTAATTTCTTTATCCTCTTTGCCGTTTCTTGAGGGATAGAGTCTACATTCGGAGAATGCAGAATCTGGAAAGGGGACTATAACGGTAAGTGAGTTACCGATCAGGTGAGCAACGCGAAAGTGTATGTACAGCGCTGTGCGCGCACAGACGTGGGAGAGCCCTGTGCGTACAGCTGATAGTATAGATATAGCGTGCGCCCGGTGTTGTTCGAGAGATCGATCATCGTGTTTTTTATCGCGCCGGGAAAAGAAGTATTGGTGTTTGCGTAGAGGTGTGGGTGCAGAGAGGCTTCCCCTACACGATCCAACACAGCCGAGCAACGCCGTAAACCTCCACTCGTAGATTCCGTCCACGGAAAGAATGGAGGTAACTGGCCATCTCGTGTATAGGAGTCAGATAGAAAAAGAGAGACACGAAGAGAGTTACCACCGTTTTACGAGTTGCGAGCGGTGACACAAATATACAACGGTAAGTGGTGCACCACGTTTGGACCCGCGTGTCCCATCAATCTTTTCCCCAGTATTGCTGGTACGGTCGAGGTGAGGAAGTATTCCTCTCCATCCCCCCTCTCGCGACAAATCCCGTCCGGGTACTTAGATCGGTGGTTCGCGGGAGCCACTTTGCGAGAGACGGCGTGCGTAACGTAGGCAGCTTCTACGTAAGAGCTCCCTACGTCAGAGCTAATAGGTCACACGGCGTGACGTTACAGCAACGGGTTAAGCAACATATCGTTCCCGGATTGGTTGCTAATTACGCGGACGGTAGTAATCATTTTACGGTTCTTTTGGCGCTGACCTCGGGCGCAGAAGACGGTACGACTCCCTTTCAATCATTATTGTTAAACTTGTTATTATTTATTTATTTAATAAATTAACTCGGCGAGATCGTCTATCTCGCTGACTAACAATATATCACGCTTGTTAATCAATTTCCTGGTCATAGTACTTTCCGACGAATATCGACTCTCCGGCGTATATCCTGGTCTGCTAATCCTGGGCATAAGGCCCATCGCAGTAATAAAAAGCCAAACAAAGTGTTTGGTGTTGTTAACGGTATTGGACGCACGGTAATCAAAAAGATTCCCGGCCCATCGTGGGACTGCTATACCTTGGATGGTAAGTTGCGAAAAATTGAGCCTAACCGGAGCCTTATATTCCCCAGTACCCACCCCGTTACAATATATATATGTATAATAAGAGTAGAGCTAAATTTTTAGAGCTTGATTCAAAGACGCTTCAAACCTACAGTAATTCAAAGCAAATGATCTTATGAAAAAAATTGTGATTTTACCATATTTATTAATTTTTATTTCAAAAACTATCAACTGTTTATTATACATGTTAAATACAAAAAATGTATACATTACAATTTTAGAAATCTGATATTGGGCAATATAACGTTTTTTAGAAAACCTATTACTGCGTTTTGGCATAATTGATTTCGATCTATATGATCTCAAAAAAAGTATTTTTAAACAGCTTGAAAATAAAGCTGAATAGATTAATTGGCTCAGTCCCTGAAACAAGTTATGGTTACTTTAATCCTTATATAAAAAAGTGATAGCCGGATGTTGTGAATAGGAGTATGCGAGTAGCCCGACTACCCGACCCGATCGGGTTCAGGTATTTTCTTCGGGTTCGGGTGGGTACCCGACATTTTCGGAACCCGAAAATTTAACGGGTAACCCGTAATTTGCGGGTTCCTGACAATTTTGGGTAGGCCAAATTTTTCGGGTAACCCGACTATTTCGGTTATTCCGAATTTTTCGAGGCCTCGATAAAACTAGATAAATTTCTGCCAGGGTTTATTTATTAATTTATTTATTTTATTTTTCTATTACTATATTCCCCTTGTAATTCTTATTAAAAAATTTTATCTTTTTTACATTAAAAGTGAAAGAAATATTAATTAATAAATAATTAGAATTGAAACATTGGGTAGTCCGAAATATTCGAGTAGCCCGAAATATTGGGGTAGTTCGTTACATTCGGGTAGTTCGTTACATTCGTTTAGCACGAAAAATTCGGGTAGTTCGTTACATTCGGGTATTCCGTAACATTCGGGGAGCCCAAATCATTCGGGTAGACCGAAATATTTCGGGTAGCCCGAAACATTCGAGCAGACCGAAAAATTTCGGGTTACGGTAAAACCCGAAGCCCGACCGACTCAAACCCGACGGGTCGGGTTTTCGAATCGGGTAACCTGATTTTCCGAGTACCCGCACACTCCTAGTTGTGAAGCCAAATAAAATGGTTCTGAGATTGGTTCATATTTTGCGCATGTGTACGGAAGGTTAGGTGTGATTCGTTGAGCGATATAAGCGCGGAAAAA
Source organism: Theocolax elegans (assembly GCA_026168455.1). Lineage (NCBI taxonomy): Eukaryota > Metazoa > Arthropoda > Insecta > Hymenoptera > Cerocephalidae > Theocolax > Theocolax elegans. Next base: position 6,350 of record JANSJX010000145.1, read on the forward strand.
AACAATGTTTAAATTCGTATGACAATCATCAGGCTAAGAATATATATATTTATAAAAATTATAGTTTTAAAAGAAAGTCCTAATTAAATACATATTTAATAATTATATTTTCAATTAAATAATATTTATAATAATTTTTTTCTCAATTTATAATAGTTTAACTTTAAATAGGTAAAAGCGCACGTAGCGCCCTTGGTTACCCCTAGTATTTAAAAAAATTAATTGATTTTTTAATAAGAGAACCACCCATATATATTAGGATCTGAACATGCGTGAATATTCAAAGGAAAATTTTTTAAATATCAATTTTTAGTGAACAAACCAAGTAATTATTTAATAGGCGACGTTTCGATGGAAGTCCTCCATCCTCATCAGGCTATACCTTTACTAAATCAATCATTTATTGACAACATTCTCCACTATTCTATTTGAATACAATTTTGAATACGTATAGATTTACTTACTATTTGCTCAATTATTGCACATATTTGTCATTAGGTATAATTTCCGTAGTATCTCTAATGTAACGCTCTATAATTAAATACAAAAGCAGTAGCAAAACAAATATTTTTATGTTAAATTTGCACATAACATCATAAATTATTTGTAATAAATATATAAATAAATAAATAATTTAATACAACAAATATAACACTAATTAAGCAAATAGCAGTTAATATTGAAAATTCTTAATAAAAATAAACTTTGTTAGTCATATTACAAACGGTTTCATAAAGCTAGATGATTCAAATTTTCGAGACACGTCATTATACGTCTGTATCATGTCCCCTTGACAGTACAGATGACAGACATGTCAAGAAAATTTGAATATTAATTCTCTTGTTTTATTTAAAACCAATAAATAAAATTCAGTCCATATAACTTTTAAAAAATTTTTCAATTTTACAATTTTCGTCGATATTTATAAAAATACGATAAAATCTAGATTTCTGTAAATTGTCCCAGATTATCTTAAATTTTCTCAAGTTCAATTTATATTTATTATTTATAAATTTGTAACTCTCCGCTAATTGTCGTTAAAAATTCTTCAAAAATAATAATAATTTAGTCGATATTTATTGTAATTTTCTTTTATTCTATTTATCACTTAGATATTAAATTTTTGAGTTAAATAAAATTCAAATTTTCGCGCGATATTTATCAAATAATTAGATTTGTAGTAAGTGATAACCATCTGTAGATAATTAGATTACGTTTTAGAAATCATATTCAAAGAAGACACTAACTATTACAATTTAGATCGCAATTTGACTTGGTTAATAATGCCATTGTAAAATTGGATAAGGTTTTTTGTGTCACCTTTAACATTAATCGCATTTTTTCCAATTTAATGTGGGTAATTTCTGATATCAGTCTTTTTCCCCAAATTTTTTCTTGATCTAGTATTTCTACATTATTAAAATTAAAAGTTTGATCATATATTGTTATGTGCTCGTTAATAACATACTGAACCATTTACTTTTTACTATTATTTATATGCTCTTTTATTCTACATTGTAGTTGTCTTTTCGTCTCACCTACGTATGTCGCGTCACAATTGTTACATTTAATTTTATATACTAAGTTTGTTTCACTAAGTTAATCAGTTTTTTCCTTGCCTCTCACAACATTACCCAAGCCATCACAAATTTTGGGAACCACCTAAATACCCTTCTGTTTCTTAAAACCAGATATATTGTCATAAAATTTTGGAATATAAGGGACACATAAGGTTAATAAATATTTGTTTTGCGTATTCTGTTGAATATTATTATTATCAGATTTGTGTTTAATTATTTCTATTCTTTTTCTTACATTAGGGTTAAGAACTTTACTCGGATGCTGATATTGTAATAAAAAGTCTTTAACTGATTTAATGCTGATTTCATAACACTTCTGGTTCGACAATCAAATTGCCTTATCCACCAAAGTATAAACCATCGCTGTTTGTATACTATAGGATGAGTAGATAAAAAACGTAAAAATCTGACTGAAAATGTATCTTTTTGATACCAGATAGTGATTATTCTTATACTATAATTGTTTCTAATTAAAAATATCTCTAAAAAATTTATGGCACCATTTTTTACTTATTCATGGGTGAATTGAAGTCTTGTATTATAATTATTAAATATTATTAGAATCTAATACTTTATCTATCTTACTTTCAGGGATGCACATTATTGTGTCATCTACATACCCATAATAAAAAACAGGTGTAAATTCTAGATTATTTAAACATTCTTGTTCTAAATCAATCATTACTAAATCTGCAAATGTTGGACTTATTGGACAAAAATTTGTCAGTAGTATTCCCAGTGTAATCCCAAGAAAAATAAGTTGTAATGCTACACTGGGGATCAGGGTGCAGGCTAATAACTAGCTATTAGTTCTATAAATGATTTATTATAAAAGAAAACTACTGTACACTATTATGCCGGGGTAAGCGCCAGCCGCGTTAATACGCGACAAGATTACGATACACGCGGAATATCGTATTAGAACTTATTTAATCGGCGTTACAACCACCGGCCCGATACGTGGCCGGGTTTCGGGTTTACCGGGGGACGCTGTAGGGGAGGAAGGGAAGGACAGGAAGGAACGGAATGCTCGCACGCACCTTCCGCGGTATATGGCGATACCGTCAGAAGAGAGAGGTATTCAAACACGAAATCTTTTACGGAGAATCCGGGCCGCTTGGTCGGGAAGCTGCTACTCGCTCTCTCTCTCTCGCACTCTATGCTCACTCGCACTCGCTCTAATCGCTCGCTGCTAGCTCGATGTCGTCAAATTGACGTCCGTAAAGCTCAGGCTCTCGGCGTGCACGAGAGCCGCGTTCGTACCGTGCGCCTGCGCAGTACGTACTCGTGCGCGGCACCTCGATCTCGCATCGCGCGAGCGAGTCGAGTACCGCTGTATTCAGGCTGTAGCGGTGCAAGTCGGCTGCATGGTGTATGGTGACCTGGTGCTGTTTACGTATCGTTCTTCAACTAATTTGTACGGTATGAGTTTTAGGTACGAAACTCGCCCGCCGCCGCTTTGCTGCTCGAGGCCGACTCACCCCTCTCTCCTCGACGACGTCAACCTCGGTTACTGATATCCGCTCCGTCTACGGCTCCAGGTAACAACTTCGTCGTGAGGTTTACGCCATAATGCGTATTTGTATATCTGCTTGTTTAAGAGGTTTGCTGTACACGTTGTTTGTGTACAGCATCCCAACCTCAATGTGTCCTATGCTGTTCCTTGTACAGCTGTAGCGATTATATACCGCTGTACATGTTTTTCCTTTATCTTTGTCTTTTGCCTATTGCTGCGTATTCTCTTCCTGGTTCCTTACCCTATTAATGCGTATTTGCTCTCATTAAGTAACTTGTTTACAGCTGTATTTTGGTTGGCGTTAGAGGTTGTCCTGCTTCCTGCCTGGATACTACCTCATCGCCTTGACTGCTGTCCTGTGAGGCTACGGAGGGTCCTGGAGGTTTCCTGGTGATCGCCTCCCTTAGAATCCTGCCTGCAGTGTCAGACCCGGAGGAGCCCACCTGATATTCTCTGAGTTCGCCCAAGGTCCTCATCGCCAGGGTCACCTTAGTGTTTGTGTGCCATGCTTGGGAAAGAGGTTTTAGTATGTGAGGGTAGGTAGGATTTAGCTGATGTGCGGGTAGGTAGCTAGGGAAAGGTATATGGGTAGGTAGGTGTAGCCAGGGACTCGTATAGCTTGTACGGGTAGGTAGGTGTTCGCCAGGGGTTCGGTAGCTGTTATTTGAGATGTGCAAAGCACATTGTCACAAAGTATTGCGTAGTAAAGATTGTATGCATTCAATTAAATCATTTAATGATATATCGTGTACCTTCTTTTAAGGTGATATCTTTTTTCTATTATTTATTAAGTTTTCAGGTAAATTGGTGAATAAGGACACTAGATCTAATCAAATTAAAAAGTAATTTCAGGAATTTCACTGCTGCTAATTGTATTAATTAAATCTAAACTGTTATTAACATAATATTCAGGTTTTTTATGCATTTTGAAAGCAGTTTGTCCAGGGATATCCAGGAAATCTCGTAATTAGTGAAGTTTGCCCGAAATACCTCAGAATTTCTCGAAATATCCAGTAAATCCCATAATTAGTAGAGTTATCACGGAATACATCAGACATTCCCGACATATCCAAGAAATTCTGTAATTAGCTGAATTATCCCGAAATAACACATAAATTCCCGAAATATCCAGGAATCCCATAAATAGTGAAGTTATCCCGAAATAACTCAAAAATTCCCAAATATCGAAGATTTCCCGTAATTAGTGGAGTTATCCCGGAGTACATCAGAAAATCCTGAAATATCCAGGAAAACCCGTAACTAGTTGAGTTTTTACCAAATTCTTCAGAAATTCCCGAATTATCCAGGACATCCCGTAATTAGTGGAGTTATTTCGGAATACATCAAACATTCCCGACATATCCACGAAATTCTGTAATTAGTTTAGTTAGCCCGACATACCACATAAATTCTCGAAATATCCAGGAATCTCATAAATTGTGGAATTATCCCAAAATCACACATAAATTCCCGAAATATCCAGGATATCCCGTAATTAGTGGAGTTATACCGGAATACATCAGTAATTCCCGACATATCCAGGAAATTCTGTAATTAGTTGAGTTATCCCGAAATAACACTTAAATTCTCGAAATACCCAGGAATACCCGTAACTAGTTGAGTTACTACCAAATACTTCAGACATTCCCGAATTATCCAGGTAATCCCGTAGTGAGTGGAGTTTTTCCGGGATATCATATACATTACCGAAATATCCAGGTAATCCCGTAGTGAGTGGAGTTATTCCGGGATATCATATACATTCCCGAAAAATCAAGGTAATCCCGTAGTGAGTGGAGTTATCCCGGGATATCACATACATTCCCGAAATATCCAGGAAATCCCGTAATTAGTGGAGTTATCACGGTGTACATCAAATATTCCAGAAATATCCAGGATATTCTGTAATTAGTTGAGTTCTCCCGAATTAACACTTAATCTCCCGGAATATCCTGAAATATTGTAATTAGTGGAGATATCCCGAAATACGTCCGAAAAATTTCCGTAATATCCAGGAAATCACGTAATTAGTCAAGTTATCCCGGAATAAATCAGACATTCCCGAAATATCCAGGAAATGCTGTAATTAGTTGAGTTATCCCAATATAACCCATAAATTCCCGAAATAACGAGGCATCCCGTAAACAGTAAGTTATCCCGAAATGCCTCAGAAATTCCCGAAATATCCAGGAAATCCCGCAATTAGTTGACTTATCCCGAAATAACACACAAATTCCAGAAATATCGAGGAAATCCCGCAGTGAGTGGATTTATCCCGGGATATCACATACATTCCCGAAATATCCAGGTAAACCCGTAAATAGTTGAGTTTTTATTAAATTCTTCAGAAATTCCCGAATTATCCAGGAAATTCTGTAGTTAGTAGAGTTATCACGATATTCTTCAGAAATTCCCGAAATATCCAGGATATCCCGTAGTGAGTGTAGTTACCACGAAGTAACATACAAATTCCCGAAATATCCAGGATATCCCGTAGTGAGTGTAGTTACCACGAAGTAACATACAAATTCCCGAAACATCTAGGTAATCCCGTCAATTGTGGAGTTATCCCGGAATGCCTCAGAATGCCCCGAAAAATCAAACTTCTATAATTACTTGAGTTATCTCGAGATACTTCAGAATTTCTCAAAATATCCACAAAATCGCGTAATTTGTGTAGTTATCCCGGAATAAATCAGACATTTCCGAAATTTCCAGGCAATTCTGTAATTAGTTGAGTTATCCCGAAATAACACATACATTTCCGAAATATCGAGGAATCCCGTAAACAGTGGAGTTATCCCGAAATGCCTCAGAAATTCCCGAAATATCCAGGAAATCACATAATTAGTGGAGTTATCACGGAATACATCAGACATTACCGAATTGCCCAGGAAATTCTGTCATTAGTTAAGCTATCCTAAAATGCCTCAGAAATTCTCTAAATATCCAAGAAATCGCGTAATTAGTGTAGTTATCCCGAAATAATACAGTAATTCCCGAAATATCCTGGATATCCCGTAATTCGTGGAGTTATCCCGGAATAGCTCAGAAATTCCCGAAATATCTAGAACATCCCGTAATAAGTTGTGTTATTACAAAATTCCACAGAAAATCCCCAATTATCCAGGACATCCCGTAGTGAGTGGATTTATCCCGGGGCATCACATACAATCCCGTATTATCCACGAAATCCCGTAGTGAGTGGAGTTACCCGGGATATATCAGACTTTCCCGGTATATCCAGGAAACTCTGTAATTAATTGATTTATCCCGAAATATCACATAAATTCCCTAAATATCTAGGATATCCCGTGATTAGTGGAGTTATACCGTAATACACCAGACATTCCCGAATTTTCCAGAAAATCCCGTAATTAGTGCAGTTATTACGAAATTCCTCAGAAATTCCCGAATTATCCAGGAAATCCCGTAGTAATTGTAGTTATCCGGGGATACATTAGACATTGACGAATTATCCAGGAAATTTTGTAATTAGTTGTACTATCCCGAAATCACACATAAATTCCCGAAATATCCAGGATATCCCATAATTCGTGGAGTTATCCCGTAATACATGAGACATTCCCGAAATATCCAGAAAATTCAGTAATTAGTTGAGTTATTACGAAATTCTTCAGAAATTCCCGAATTATCCAGGCAATCCCGTAGTGAGTGGAGTAATCCCGAAATAACACATAAATTCCAGAAATATCCAGGGATTCCGGTAAACAGTGGAGTTCACTCGATATACCTCTGAAATTCGCTAAATATCCAGGAAATCCCGTAAATAGTGGAGTTATCCCGAAATAACACGAAAATTTCGGAAATATACTGGGGAACCCGAAATATCCAGGAAATTTCAAAATTGGTGAAGTTATCGGGTCATACCACAGATATTACCGAAATATTTGGGAAATGCTGTAATTAGTGGAATTATCTCGGAATACCTCAGAAATTCTTAAAATATGCAGGAAATCCCGTAATTAATGAATTTAACCCGTAATACCTCAGCAATTCCCGAAATATCCAGGAAATCCCGTAACTAGTGAAGTTAACCATAAATAACTCAGAAATTCCCGAAATATACAGGAAATTACAAAATCAGTGAATTTATCGAGTCATAGCTTAGACATTACCGAAATATTTAGAAAATTACGTAATTAGTCGAGTTATCCCGAATACTGCGAAAATTCCCGAAATATACGGAAATTCCGTAGTTAGTTAAGATGTCCCCAAATTCCTCAGAAATTCCCGAATTATCCAGGAAATACCGTAGTTAGTTGAGTTATCACCAAATTCCTCAGAAATTAGTGATGTTATTGCTGCATACCTCAGACATGACCGAAATATTTAGCAAATGCCATAATTGGTAGAGCCATCCCGCAGTATCTCACAAAATTACCGAAATATTTAAATATCCCGTAATTGGTGGAGTTATCCCAGATTCTCTCAGAAATTCCCTAAAAATCCAGGAAATTCTAAAATCAGTGAAGTTATTGGGTCATACCTCAGACAGTACCGAAATATTTAGAAATCGTGTAATTGGTGGAATTATCACTGAAAACCTCAGAATTTCCCGAAATATTCATGAAATCCCGCAATTAGTAATGTTATCCCAAAATAACTCGGATTTTCCAGAAATGTCCAGGAAACCCCGTAATTAGTGGAGTTATCCCGAAATAACTCGGAATTTCCTGAAATGTCCAGGAAACCCCGTAATTAGTGAAGTATCCCGAAATAACTCGGAATTTCCTGAAATGTCCAGGTAATTCCAAAATTAGTGGAGTTATCGCGGCATACCTCAGACAATACCGAAATATTTAGAAAATGTCGTAATTGGTGGAGTTAGTTCGGAATACCTCAGAAATTCCCAAAATATTCAGGAAATTCTGTAATTAGTGAAGTTATCCCGAAATAATTCAGAAATTTCCGAAATATTAGCGTTAACTCTTGCACGCCACCCATACTCTTAATTCTTACAACCGGACACCGGACACCATCGTCGGACACCGGAGAACACATGAATTAACAATAATATAAAAACGGTAAGCCTTTTAATATAATATAAGGTATTAAATAAGAAAATTGTAAGAAAAAAATAAGGCCCAAAAAATAAGGCCCCAAAGAAAGGCATAACAAAGACCCAATCATTTCAAGTCTTAAAGTACTAGGCCCAGTCTTTTTGGAAATCCAGATTAATACTTTGATGGCAGAGCCGGAAACGATAAGGACATTAATATAATGTAAGTATTTGTATATAATAAGTGTTACTGCTCACGATATTTCTACCAAATTTTTGAAAATTATGAGTGTTTCTCGCTACGCTCGTGCCTGCAAATGCTGGCGGGCGCTGATCAATCTTTTATCTCTCCCTGCCTGTTTCTCTTCGACTCTCTCTCTTGCTCTCTTTATATTTTTTTGTTGAACTTTCCGCAATTGTGTTGAAATGTAGTATACGATACTCGTTCGGAGTAGTGTTCCCACTTATTTTCCGCGCTTATAGCGTAATGTACTAAATTAGTCTCGAGAGTGAGTTAAATAATTAAATTTATTTGTTATTGCATGTATTTTAATGATGGGCATCTAACTTAATATTTTGTATTCGTTATATGCTGTGAAATTTTAATATATGTGAAAACTTTCTTTTCTCTTCTGCGTGTTTAAATTATATCTCCACACAATTTTACCAATTATTTAGAGTTGTTTGCTAGTTAAATAATTGGTCATAAATATTTTTTTTTGGTGTGTTTGAGTAAAACTTTGCGTTCAATTTATTTAAAAAAAAGGAAATATAAATTATTTCAACTTGGTAGCAACATAAATTATTTATTTAGTCCTTTTTGGGATAAAATAAATATATTTCGCTGGAAAAATTGTCGTTTGGGATGACAACTAGTGAAATAATTATTTTGTTGCAAACCATATGGGATTTACAACATTTCGTAAATACCCCTACTTTTTTTTAAATAATTTAATTAAATTTGTGTTTTTAGAATAAATTATTAAGGAAAATTTTTTTTGTTTGCTTGGATAAGCAGAATAATAAATGGTGTCTTGGTGTGTGTGAATCACAAGACACTGTATTTATTTATATATTTATTTAAAATTAATTATTTAGACTCGTTAGCGAGATAAATAATTTAAATTTTTCTCTTTTCTTCCTTTACCATTTGTTGTTTTTTTTTATTTATTACTAAAGTAAAACTTTAATTATTTTAATTTCCATAACAAAATAAATTCTTCTTTTCGCCAGTGAGGAATCTGCTGGATTATAACTGGCGAGAGAGATATTTTGGGAAATCGTTAAATTTACCATTAGTGATAAATGACCGACGATGTTGAAATAATTTAAGATTTTTTTGTTAATAATTATTTGTGCTTGCAGAGGCAATTGTATAGAGTCTTAGTGTGTGTGAGTCTCAAGACACTATTATAAACATTAATTATTTAGACTTGTGAGCAAGTTAAATAATTAATTTAAATTTGGTGCGAGTGTTAAGTGTGTGATTTGCCACAACTTTAACCAGCAAAATTTAATTGTTTTGTCCTTCTAAGGACGAAATAAATTTCGTTTAAAAAAAATCTTTTGGATTTTGATTAGTTGAATTAATTTTGTTGGTACACTAATCGGTGCATATTTACAATTTATTGTAATTAAGCCGACACCAAATTTTTTTCTTACTTTTTGGTAGTAATAATTATTTTATTGTGGTGAGTCCAATAAAATAATTCCCAATTGAAAATTGGATACTTCCGAATTATTTGAAACACTAGGGATTTCATCTGAAATTCCGTTTGAGAATACTTCTCCCGACGTAACACGTCGGCTGCTACTAGTCAAAAGGATAATGGCCAGCAGCTATGAAGCACGAATGGCCCAGTTTATGCGTGAATCACGCATAGCTAGGGATATTCGTCGGGAAACGAAGAAGCTTCCGATTGAGGCAGTGTATGCCCAATTGGAGCATCTGAGTTTAACCGCCAATGGCGAAGAGGCGGAGTGCCGCGAACGCCTTTTGCGTCACTGAATTAGATGTGTAGACATTAATCTGGAAACCCCATGGTTCCCAGAATACGATGAGAATGTCAGGGCAGAGCCTGCACATAAACCTCTAGTATGACAGGAACTATGGGAAATTAGGAAACCTCGTTCCAGAAAAGGGTGTGCGGTCCCATCAGGAACGGAAGTTTCCTGCGAGTCCGAGTTGTCGGATCGCGAAAAAGTTGCTAGTGACGAAGCACCCATTCTTGAAGAAGATGGAACTCAGTCACCAAGTGGTCTGTCCAGAAACTCGCCAATGAGTACTGCACAAAGCCCAGGGTTCTCATCAACCGGCCGTATAACTAAACGGTTTGGTGAGGTACCGGCAGCAAACACAACCACGACTGCAATCCCTTATGTTCCTGTTTCTGTGGCTGTAACATCATGCACAACCACTACGTCGACGGTTACGACCGAGACAACTGCTCACCTCGGAGGTTTTTATGCACCCGCACATTACCTCACAATTGGGGATCAGAGAAATAGCGGACATCTTGGCACTAGAGAGAGTGCAGTGCCAATACAACATTTTAATAATTTAATATAACCGAACGTCAATTCGTTGATGATAGGAATGGATATGACCTTCCTAATGACATCAGCGTTCAATCTTACGAAAAACCGATGTTTGAACCGAGACGTCGTGATACCTCTTCTAAGCTTGTGAGGGACAAGATAGAAAAGACAGGCGTGAGTACACGACTCCAAACAGACCACCACGACACCACCGTTCTGTGAGTAGAGCCTCAAGCAACGATAAACGTCGTGAGACCTGTACGGAGAGACGTACTCAGAAACGTCATTCGAACCGTAAACTCGACGGCCGAGCTCAGCTGGAAATTCCGGAGCAAGGTCACAGAGAGAGGTCGGACAGACGTAGAGAAACGCCTTTAGAAAAGCGTGCTGTAGCTACTTGCGATCAATGTACGCAGACGGATTCGTCCGATGAGTATCAGCCTGATCGCAAACCTACTCGTAGCAGATCCGATTCTCGTAGGGCGGCTGAAGGCCGACAAGAGAATAGGAATTCTGCTACTAGTAGACATAGGAGCTCCCGGACGGCTAATGGATATGACCGTCGGGAAAGAGACTCCTACGAGGCCAGGCCAAGGTATCGTGAAGACGATATCCGAACGCACAATCGGACAGGGTGCGCACGAGAGCTGCATATCTGGAACATGTCCTTTGATGGTGAGACTAAAAAGGACGCGGATGAGTTTCTGAACCGTTTGTACGACTTCAGAAATGACAACGAGTTTTCAGATTGTAGGATGTTTAGTGTCCTACCCAATGTGTTCTCAAAATCAACCCCGATCTGGTATAGAACAGTTCAGTCATCCTTTCGAGATTGGCGTGATTTTGAGATCGAGTTCCTCAATGAGTATGGCCGTTTCATAAATGACGAAGATTTACTCATGGAACTTCCATTAAGAACACAAAATGAGGGAGAAAAGGCTACGACGCTTTTGAACTGTTTCAGAGCGATCGTAAATATGTTTAAATGCCCTCCCTATTAGAACGACAGGTGAAGATGGCCTACTCGCACATGAGGCCAGATTACCGTATGTACATACCAGTACGCCAAATCAGGAACTTTTCGGATTTGACAAGCTACGGTAAAGAGTACGAGCAACACTTAACATGGGACACTAAATTCTCTAGTTCCAACGTTAAGCGCAAATAGCTCGTACCAGAAGCTTTTCCGAAACAGAGTGGCGGAGCACGGATGAGTAAGGATGACTCTTCTCATTCGGATAAACAGTCGTCTAAGAAAACTATTAAGAAGAAGAGCAACAAAAGTGCGAAAAACTCGCCAAACTCTTCTTCAAGCAAATGCGAAGCAGCTGCTATGTACGGTACTTCCAACGTCGCTAATAGTTTTCAGAAACGATACGGTAAATCGAATAATGGAGTGAGCGCCCCCAATTCGAAATCCGTATCGTACGTGCCTGTTTCTCAACAGTCACCTGGGCAACAAAAACAGAGCTCGGGCAAAAGAGAAAGACGTGCTTTGACGAATTCTCAACTGCACCAGCAAAATGTTTTTGTCCCACAAATGGCACAAAACCTGGTGAGGTCTGTGCAACCACAGGCGACGGCAGTAAACCCAACGAACCTGAGCACCAACTTTGTCGGCGTGTGTTTCACATGCCAAAAAGTCGGTTATAGGTCGTCGGATTGCCCGAGCCGAACATGCTACCAATGCGGAAACATTGGGCACTCCGCTGAGCAGTGCTCTATCGAGTTGATAGCAAAGGAGTGCCAGCTGTGTGGAACTAGTGGCGTTACACTGCAAACTTGTCCTAACTGCGTCAGGTTCCTCCAAAACGTGGGAAACCTAAACGCAGGGCACCCGAGCTACCCTGGGAGCCCTGCAGTGCAGTAAGTAAACCTTGTGGTTTACAAGGGCAAAAGTTTAAGGTTGGAGAACCCTCTAAACTCTTTAATAAGTCTAAAAAATCATTTGCTGACTTCAATAAAGTGCTTAACGGAGATCAAATTCCCACTCAGACCGAAGTTGGTGCTGAAAGCAAGTCCGAGTGCAAGAATCCTAAACATTCTGGGGATTCGACAGATGGAAAAGTTCTTAGAACACAACCTGTCAATCCCACCCAAGCTTTGCAAGATAAAACAGAACAAGGAGCCTTATTAGACCAACAAAAGCGTGAGACTAACGATTGGATTAAGGAACTCCAAAGGCAAATATACTCTGGTATCAGAGATGTAATTGGTGAAGTAGGCGTAAAGACATCGTTATCTCAGCCGCTTAGCACCATTGGAGTGAACGACTTTGGTTGTTGCTCATCATCATCCCGTTGTGACACACCTAGTAAAGAGGACAAGAAGCCCTTGGTGGAGAAGGAAATTGTCCTCAACAACGAGCCCTTGTTGGAGAAGGTAGTTGTCGGTGGTGTACGTAACATGAACCGTACAAACTCGTTGCCGAGAAGTAAAGTTCTGGGGGGGAGGGGGCAGATGCCGTACCAAGTACGTCTAAAATGACGCACACGGCATCGACTCCTAACGACGATAGTCAAACCGGTCAGATAATTGGTGGCATCCAATCGCATAACAGGCTATTCTTTTTGGTACGACTCGGTGGAAAGAACTTTAAAGCACTTTTCGATCCTGGCGCCATAGTTTCTCTTGTACGATCAGATGTTGTCGAACAGTACAGGTTTAAATGGAGACCTGTCAAGGTTATCGTGAAAGGTGCGGCTGGACTAGCACTTAAAGTCCTTGGCCTTATCGACATTCTATTCTGTGTAGAAGGTCTTGGTGGCAATATTCAACTGAAAATTGTAAATAATAGTTGAGCATTCAATCATTCTCGGTATGGACTTTTTACAACATTAGAATATGGAAGTCAAATTAGGCGAAGCTGTCTGGCGTATTGGCGAGAGTGATTGGAGACACTTCGCCAGAGATACAGCTCATGACATTGGTTCGAGGATTCCCGCTGAATGTGCTGGTATAATGGAGAGACGTATGTCTTCCAAGGTCCTCGAATTTACCCAGAGTGAGGTCAAAAAGATGTTTGACAAGGGCATTATTGAACCGATTGCGAGTGATAGGTCAGCTACTCCGGTCATCGTCCGCAAGGACGAAGGAAGTTATCGCTTCTGTATCGATTTTCGAGACCTTAATGCAGTCACAAAACGTGATTCTTATCCAATTCTTAATATGGATACCATATTGGATCAGTTACATAATGCAAGGTATATATCGAAAATCGATCTTAAGATAGCGTACTTCCAAATATAAATGGCCGAGGCAAGCCGGCATTATACTGCATTTGCTGTACCAGGGTCGGGGCTAAGGCAGTTCACGAGAATGCCTTTTTGCCTTATGAATGCTCCTATGACCTTTGCTCGGGTAATAGATGCAATTTTCGGGCCTAAGGTGGAACCTCATATGTTTGGTTACCTGGACGACTTGATCGTCATTACCGAAACTTTTGAGGACCATCTAAAATGGCTCGAATACGTACTAAGGACATTGAATGACGCTGAACTCGTAGTTTTGCTGTTCCAGCGTAACGTTCCTTGGGTACAAATTGGACGCGGACGGTTTAAGGCCTGATGAGGAACGAGTCGCTCCAGTCCTTAATTACCATACCCCTCGTAATCTCAAACAGCTGAAATCCTTCCTCGGGAAGGTAGGCTGCTATTCTCGATTCATTAATCGAGAAGCTGACATTAAGGCTCCCCTTACCAAGTTGCTGCGTAAAGACCAGGCTTGGGATTGGGGCGGGGAGCAGGAGGAGGCGTTTCGTCAGCTAAGAATTGCATGAGCTGAAGCCCCTGTATTAGCCCGTGCAGACTTTTCTAAGCAATTTTCCGTCCAAAGTGACGCTAGTGACTTAGCAATAGGTGCGGTGTTGACGCAAGGAACGAGGGTTTCGAGCATCCGATTGTCTACGTCAGCCGATTATTAAATCGCGCTGAACGTACTTACATGACAACGGAAAAAGAATGCTTGTCTCTTATATGGGCTATTTAGAGATTAAGACGATACATTGAGGCCTATCGATTCACGGCTATGACCGACCATAGTGCTCTCATATGGCTCAAAAATCTCAAGGAGCCGTCGGTTAGGTTAGCACGATGGATACTTAAAATGCAGTAATGGCACTTTGAAATACTGCATAAGAAAGGAGCCTTGTACTATGTCCCGGACGCGCTTTCTCGTGCCGTCAACCCAGACCCCGACGAGGAAGAGATTGCCTCGTTCGAAGTAATTACAGACCCATGGTATATTGCTAGATTAAACGATGTACGCTCATGCCCTCGAAGATTTCCGGAGTGGAAAACTGAGGATGATATGCTATATCGTTTTACAAGCGGTAAACTCCTGGACTCTGTATCAGAACGAGAAGAAGGCTGGCGTTTTGTGCTACCCTCAGAGCAGAGGAACCGAGTTCTAGTAGATTCTCATTTCCACCCAGCTATGGGTCACATGGGAATTAAAAAAATTACGTACGCGTTGCAAGAGATTACTATTGGCCAGGTATCTACCACGATACCCGCCACTTTGTCTTACGGTGTCTGATATGTCAGAACTATAAGACGTCTCAAGCTGGTCCTCAAGGCTTATGATTTAAACTTGCCGTACACTTTCCTAAAGTGCGTAAGCTATGTCTGCTAAACTGGCACCAAAGTATAACAGACCCTTTGAAGTTAAAGAAGTACTATCTCCAGTAGTTCTGAGACTAAAAGAGTCTGGTCGGAAACGGACCGAGGTACACATATCCGATGTTGCCCCGATGACCTGGAGGTAACATTACCGACCTGGACATCTTTCACAGGAAGAAATTAATTTTTTTTATAATTTTATATAAGCTATCAAGATGATGCCGCGATTACCTGGATGACCTAGCTAAAATCCTCCCTCGCTCACGATCGCTGGATAAAAATTATTTTATAACAGATAATATTAAATTAAATTAAAAAATATTTTATTATTTAACTACATTCAATTATTATTTATTAAAATGTACCCATATAGATTTATTATCATATGTATAATAATTAATGATTATTATTATTATACGATGAATTAAAATGATAATATTAAAAAAATAGAAATTATCTATAAAAATATAAAAATAATTACTTTTGTATGAAATAGAGTTTAATTATTATTGCAATAGCAATTTTCATAAAGGAATTATTATTGATTTTTTATTGTCATGTGATATGTATACATCCTTTGCAAATAATTTATTTATTTATTTAGCAGTACTTATTAATTTGTGTGTTTTTGGTAATTTGGTAATAGCACTTTTTATACACTGAGAAAAATATTATAATCTATATTAAAAAAATCTATATAAAATAATCTATATTAAAAATTACTATATTGTATAGGAAAAGTGTGACATCTCAGCAATATAATAATTTTTGCTATGTTATATAGTAAAATTTAGATATACTATCTTTTAATATCCAATATCGTAATTTTTGATATTGAATATAGTAATTTTTATTATATAAGTCAGCAAATTTTATTATTCAATTTGGTATTTTTTAAATGCGAATTTAAAGAAAAAATGAATTATATTTTGTTTTTAATTAATTCGAAATAGAATGTATATATTGGGGGAATTCCTTTTGTCAATTAAGTACTACAGTAACATTTAATATTTGGAGATTTAATTATATACTATTCTTACGCAGTTGATCGCAATTTTTATTCACTCGCATATATTTATTCATTACACTTATTAGTCACTAACTTAAATATTGTTTCAATCGCTATCATTGAAATACGCTGAACGGAAGATACATTTTCGCATAATACACATTTTTGAGCATTTGCGAGAAGAACTGCAAAAATAGAAAATTTTATACACGCCACCTATTGGACGAACGGAATAATTAGAATAGCCTTAAATTAAAAAGTCGTCTCAAAACAATTGAGTACTGAAAAAGAAATGAACGTATACGCGTATATAAAATATTTCTACAATACATATTATACAAATTTTAATATATGTAGTATATATATTTAAAAAAAATCAACCAAATAATTAAATATTGATCATACATATCCACATTATATTAAAATTTTATACTGTCAAAATGACGGTTTAAGTATAAATTATGTTATATTTTTTTAAATAGTTTGTAATAATTAATAAGTCAGCAAATTTTATTATTCAATTTGGTCTTTTTCAAATGCGAATTTAAAGAAAAAACTGATTATAATTTTGTTTTACTTAATTCGAAATAGATGTATATATTGGGGGAATTCCTTTTGTCAATTAAGTACTACAGTTAACATTTAATATTTGGAGATTTAATTATATACTATTCTTACCGCAGTTGCTCGCAATTTTATTCACTCGCATATATTTATTCCATTACACTTATTAGTCACTAACTTAAATATTGTTTCAATCGCATCATTGAATACGCTGAACGGAAGATACATTTTCGCATAATACACATTTTTGAGCATTTGCGAGAAGACTGCAAAAATAGAAAATTTTATACACGCCACCTAATTGGACGAACGGAATAATTAGAATAAGGCCTTAAATTAAAAAGTCGTCTCAAAACAATTGAGTACTGAAAAAGAAATGAACGTATACGCGTATATAAAATATTTCTACAATACATATTATACAAATTTTAATATATGTAGTATATATATTTAAAAAAAATCAACCAAATAATTAAATATTGATCATACATATCCACATTATATTAAAATTTTATACTGTCAAAATGACGGTTTAAGTATAAATTATGTTATATTTTTTTAAATAGTTTGTAAAAATTAATTTTTTTTTATTCAGTAGAATCGCGGCACCCAAAGGAATAATTAGACATAGTGTTTGACTTTTTTTTAGGTATTTAATTAATTTTTTAATGGTTTTAAAGTTTAAGTCTGAGCGTACGTCCGTACGTCCGTACGTCCGTACAGGCAGACTTTTTATTTTTTAACTCTTCTTATATCTCTCTTGGATTTTCGAAAAAATGAATTTTATTTAATGAAAGTGATCTCGGGACCACACGGATTAATTAGTAAGTACGGATTAGTTAGTAGTGATTAACTTTTTTATAGGTGCTTAATTATTTTTTTAAATGGTTTAACCTCGATTGTTTAAAACGATTATTTATTTGTTTATCCCGATCAGTTAACTGAAGGTAACATTAAGAACTGGACATCATCAACAAGAAGGGAATATTTTTTTTTAATTTCGTAATATGGGCTCCAGTAGATGATGCCCCGTCGACCTGGAGGTAACAGTAGGGACCTAGACATCTTCTACAGGAAGAAAATTTTTTTTTTGTTATCATAATAAGTCTCACAGTAGGAGTTGCCCCGATGACCTGGAGGTAACATTACGGACCTAGACATCTTCTACAGGAAGAAAAATTTTGTTTTTTAATTTCGTAATATGCCTTCCAGTAGATGTTGCCCCGATGACCTGGAGGTAAAATTAGAGACCTGCACATCATCTACAGGAAGAAAATTTTTTTTTTTTACGTAATAGGTCATTCAGTAGATATTTCCCCGATGTCCTGGAGGTAACAATATCGACCTGGACATCTTCTACAGGAAGAAAAAGTTTTTTTTTTATTTCGTAATATGCCTTCCAGTAGATGATGCCCCGTCGACCTGGAGGTAACAGTAGGGACCTGGACATCTTCTACAGGAAGAAAATTTTTTTTTAAATTTCGTAATGTGCGTTCCATTAGATGATGCCGCGATGATCTGGAGGTAACATTAGGGACCTGGAAATCATCTCCAGAAAGAAATGATTTTTTTTAATTTCGTAATGTGCGTTCTAGTAGATAATAATAAAAATAATAATAAATAGTAATAAAATAATATAAATAACATAAATACCATAAATACTATAAGTACCATAATACATAATAACGTAAACTACCTAATATATAAATAAATTATAATTATATATGTATGATCAATATTTAATTATTTGGTTGAGTTTTTATATAAATTAGTTATATATATAGACAAAAATTATTAAAATATTTATACTATATTTTTTTATTTTATAAAATTTATAAAATAAAGTTTTACAATATTTAATATGTAATGTTATAATTAATCTTACGTAAATAGCAAATTTTAATATCAAAATAACAAAAGTTCTTACATCATATATAGTGAAATGTATATACTACATATATTAAAATTTGTATAATATGTATTGTAGAAATATTTTATATACGCGTATACGTTCATTTCTTTTTCAGTATTCAATTGTTTTGAGACGACTTTTTAATTTAGGGCAATTAAAAATTTAACGCTATATTCTAATTACTCCATTCGTCCAATAGGTGGCGTGTATAAAATTTTCTATTTTTCCAGTTCTTCTCGCAAATGCTCAAAAATTACTAGAAGTAAAAACCTAGAGAATCCTATAAGAGCATATTAAGATAAGTACATTATAATATATAAAAAGTAAGCCAATAGAAAATAAAAACAAGATAAATTAAATGCACAATCGGTAAAGCAGGCGTGAGTTTAACTTTAAATATATCCTGTAAAAAATAAAACAAAAGTAATAAATAAAGTAATGACGGCGGAAAATATAACAATGATAATAACAATAAAGATAACAATAAAGTAAAAAATAAAAAAATAAAATATAAATGATTAAGTAAATATATAAATAAATGAATAATTTAATAAATAATAATTAGATTAATAATTCATTAAAACAATGAAAATGAATACAAAAATAAGATAAAGAAATATAACGAGGTGCATTTGAATTATTATTTACATACGTTCAGAGTAGTGAGGTCAGAGATGGACTGAGAAACAATCCCTTCGCGTTGTATTTTGACCGTCCATGCTGCCTGGTCGACTCCATGAAGAAGAATGAACAATGATTGTTTAAATAAGGTCAGACGATCAAATGAGGTAAATGAAAATTAGTTAATTATATGTGAGGCCGTGATTTGAAAGGATATATTAAGAGCTTCAATACGAGGTGAAAGGAACCTGGGGGATTTGGGTGGATGACGAGAGGAAATGCGTGAAATAGATGAGGCGTTACTAGATATGATGAAGTAATTAGAGCGGGAGCAATGTAAATTATGGGCAATGATATTGAAAGTAAGTGAACTAATTATGAGTGCATGTCTATACTCGACTGACAGCCATTTCAGACATAGTCTAAACAGGGTTCTGTGCTGTCTCTTAGGAAGATTGTCTCATAAAAAACATACACAGGCGGCAAAAAAGCGTTGCAATTTAAGGTTTTTGGCCTGATTGACGTCACTGTAAATCGAATACGCGTAGTCAAGGTGCAGCATTATTAAAGCTTCCACTAAATTTTTCTTAAGTTTAAGAGAAAGTGCACAGTTATAAAAACGAAGAGAGTGCAGAGCGCTATGCACTCGATAAAAGATCGACAGAACATGTTTGGACCAGTCGAGGGCAGGTGATATCGAAATAACAGTGATTTGACTTTGTTCTCGTATCTCAACAGTAACTCTCGGGGCAGTGCTCAAGTCTATACATAAAACATACACCTGACTGCTCAGGTGCATCACTTTCGTTTTACATACATTAAGCTTTAGCTCGTTGGAGGCTATCAAAGATGCAATTAGTGATACTATGGATACCGGTTCCGCAGAGAAAAACGAGTGATACATCTGGGCACTGTATTCAAGGACACTACGCAGATTATTTATGAAAATGGAAAATAGTATCGGACCCAAGACACTACCTTAAGGCATACCCGAATTCATCTGAAGCCAGTCAGACATTTCACCGAACTCGTCAACCACCGCTTGTGCACGGCCCACCAGATTTCGATAAAACCAGTTTAACCTTTAGACTGCCGGCATTTTTGCCTTATAAATTGATATTTTTGATATGCAAAATTTATACATAAAAACACCTCATATCTCTAGAGTAGTTGTCAAGGTCACAAGTGGCTCATATATGAGCCAGTCCGGCAGTCTAAAGGTTAACATCGCGTGAGAGCAACCCATATTATAAAACTTATTTAAGAGAGGACCATGTGGCACGGTGTCAAACGTCTTTAAAAAATTAAGAAGGACCAGAATCGTCATCTTGCGAGCATTAATCGCTCTGGAAATATCATCGATGACCCCCAAAAATACCGATCGAGTACTGTGACTCCTACGAAATTCTGCTTGGCGCGTTATTAAAAGAATGTTGCTTTCTAGATGAAATGAGAGTTGTTCATGAACTGACTGTTCAAAAATTTTAGAGAGCTCTCAGAGCTTCGCAATGGGTCGTGTCTTAGAAAACGATTCAATCCTGTTCAGCTTCGCAACCAGAGGGACCAGATGTGTTTATTTCCTGCAATTAGGAAAGATTCCTTTGTCGAATAGTCATTAAATAAGTCAGCGAAGAACGGTGAATGTTGTCGTTCGAGCATTTTTATCATTTTCGCTGTAATCCCATCGACACTCATCGCCTTGGACAAGGCTTTTGAAATAATCCTCATGACTTCCCTCGTGGTAACAGGGGAAAATTAAAATAAAGGAAAAGTGACGGATAATTCATTTACTGAAAAGAGAAACTTGTCAAGGAATTCAGGTGAAAGCGGATAGATTGTATTAGAGATAGAGGCATAATGTGAGTCAGGTTGATGAACGGCAAAGTAGGATAAAGGTCGCGGTCGATGTCTGGCACCCAGGCCCATATTTCTAACACTTTTCCATTTATGTTACGAGTCACATGCATTATTAAGCTTACCCGTAAAATACAGGAATTTATTTACGTCAAGGGCATTGAAAATACGGCTGTATAGAAATTTGAACTTGTGAAAGTCTAAAGAGAGAAGAAAACCTTTATTGGTTATTAGGGGTATAAATCCCAAGAATCCTCTATGAATACATTGTGGTAAGAAACTTAAGTGTGGGAGAGAGCGTGGACTTGGCCGCGGTAGAGTCGATCGCGGCGGCAGGGAGCGGTAAACCAGCAGGTGGCGGAATACAAAGCAATCAGACATGCTGACGAAGTAAGATGCGAACGAGCAATGAAACAGGGGTAATAACTGTATGTCCGCCAACTTTCAGGAATCTCCGCTGTAATACTCGGAAAAGCGATTTAATGTTTGTTATGTTAGATTACGTAGAGTGGTAAAAGCAGCTGACGCACCAGAGCCTGAGAGAGATAGAAAGATATATGTATACAACAAAAAAATAAATATATTAAGCTTATAAAATTGCACATAAGTGATATTACAATCGATACGCATAAAACTAATAAGGTGATATCGCATACCAATATAATGCAGTGAATATAAGTTGCAGTATCTCAATAATCAAATTTTGTTACAAATAAATACAAATCAAATTTCGGTCAGTACATCTATTAATCAATACTATGGGTCGATGCAAACTTATGTTGAAATACAATAAACACAATGAAATAAATAAATAAATAAAAAAACGAATATAAAAATAATCAAACACTAAATAAGTAAATAAACTGGCGCACGTTGGTCAAGTGCCAGAAGATGTCTCTGCACAACAATAATATTGTCACAAAAACAGTTTCATAAAGAGAATCTAAATATTATTACAGAAATACTAAAAAGCAATGATTATCCTATTGAATTTATAAATGGGCTATTTCACGTCAAGTTGTACGATGAAAATTTGAAATCGCTCCAATATTTGAGAACAGGCTGGAAATGTCTTTCAGAAGATAGAAAAAAATTATAGGTGTTAAAAATAATTTGCCTAAGAGTTATTTTATCATGAAAAATTGCTATTTTTAAAGCCATTTATCTCAAAATCTATTGACTTTTTTTAAAAAAACCTTACTAACAACTTTTGTTCAAAATAATCTTTAAAACTTATCTACCAAGGTTACAGTTCTTAATTTTAAAATCTCGAAGAGATAGAACACCCGGAAATATTGAATATCAAAAAAAGACGACCACGCCTCAATCGATTTAGATCTAACACCACTCGAAAGATCACATTTTTCGAGAGCTTTCGAATGGTTTGGGTGAGATTATTGTCCAAGACTGCTGATGTAAGATATGCCTCATAAACCTCATAAAATCACTAATTTTCATGTATTTTAGGCATAACTTACACCAGCGGTCTTGGCCAATAATCTAACCCAAGCCATTCGAAAGCTCTCGAAAAATATGATTTTTCGAGCGGTGTTAGATCTAAATCGATTGTGGCGTGGTCGCTTTTTTTTGATATTCAATATTTCCGGGTGTTCTATTTCTTCGAGATTTTAAAATTAAGAATTGTAACCCAGGTAGATAAGTTCTAAAGATTATTTTGAACAAAAGTTGTTTAAAAAAAAAAACAATTTTTTTAAAAATTGAAAAATTTCCATTTTTTATGGTGGAATAACTCGTAGGCAAATTATTTTTAACACCTGAATTTTTTTTCCATCATCTAGAAGATATTTCCAGCCTGTTCTCAAATTTTGGAGCGATTTAAAATTTTCATCGTACCACTTGACGTGAAATAGCCCAAATACATCAATAAATAAAAGAAAACGCAATATTACAATTAAAAACAATGTTAAAATAGATTAAAAATCTCAATATGTACCATGTCACTACCTTATAATAAAGAGTTTTTCAATAAATGTTTCCGAATGCTAAGAAAATATAATATTAATACTATTCCATTAATTAATCACAAACTTGATACTATTATAAAATTAGGCAAAGACAAAACATCAAAATGGGAGGAGACAGGTGTAGTTTACAAGTTATCTTGTATTAAATGCCCGGCCATTTATATTGGAGAAACAAAACGCTGCGTAAAAAATCGCACAAAAGAACATCAGAACAATAAATAACCAGAAGCCGTTGTTACTGCACATATTTTAAATAACGTAAATCACAATTTTAACTGGGAAGATGCAAAAATAATAGATAAAGAATCTTGTTATAAGAAAAGACTCATTGCGGAAATATTACATATCCATCATCATAATTCGACGATTAACCGAATAGAAGATACTCAACATTTAAACCGTCAATATAGAAATGTTATGAATATAGTTCAAAGAGACTAATGTACACAAACTATGACGTATAGTTTGTAAACATACACCGACTTTGTGCACTTACATAAATAAATTGCATTTATTTATTATTGACCCTCATCAATCGACTACTTACTAATTCAACAATGGAGGGTGAAAATTACAAATTTTTATTTTAATTTTTACATTTTTTGTTGAAATTAATTTGTATGTTATTTGTGACTACATGGTATATATATATGTATATATATATATATATATATATATATATATATACTAGGGGGGCTTCGCCCCCCTGCGCGCTTCGCGCGCCAACCCCCTATTTTTAATTTCGAAAAAGGTTTTTCGTAATAAATTTATTTTAAATAATGTTTTAAATTATATTACTTTTTCACTACCATGGACACCTTAGAAATTAAACCGATTCACACAACACCTTGGAGGTACCGTTATAATGCATTGGGTTTTATACCAAAAATTTAATTTTTTTTTTAATACGATTATAATTTATAAATAAAAGTTTTTACCAAAATTTAGTATAATGAAATCAGAATAATAGTAATAAAACAAATAAAGACTTTAAATGTTAACTGTAAATTTTAAACTATATGAATTCCTATAAAGCTTAAATTTATATTTTAATAATTATAAATGTTAATGAAAAATTAACTTACCAAAAATAGTAAAGTGCATATACTTACTAAATTGTAGTATTTAGTAACTACTTATGAAAATTTTGGAATATTTTAAACGGATCTAAATAGAACTTCATCTCCTAAAATTAATTTATTTAATCGGACCACTTCACGTGGAATACCCCATATGTATGGTAATGAACAATTAACTTACCAAAAATAGTAAAGTGCGTATACTTAATTGTAGTATTTAGTAAAAACTTATGAAAACTTTAGATTATTTTAAACGGATCTAAATAGAACTTTACCTTCTAAAATTAATTTATTGAAGTCATCGCCAAGAGTTGTATATGTCATTAATATTTTGTACTTTTAGAGTAATAGAACTTTCTTCTTAATTAAATTAATTTTTGTATTAGTTTTAAAGAATTATTTATAATATGTTAGCGGTATATAAATAAAAACCTGTTTCTTCCATTTCTCCCGTAATTCGTAATTTGCACCCTCTTTCAAAATTTGCGTTTTAATCCATAATTATATCCAATTTATTTTTTCCTTTAGTTACAGAGCCCATATATTTATCTTCATTATTATAATCAAATTCATTCCTTAGAAAACCTTCTGTTTCTAATAAATACATACTTGTTTATTTAAAATATTGTTTTCTATAAATATACATAATCTACTCACTTATATATCCATTCAATTTTGAAATATTAATTTAAAAAATATTTAAATTAAATGCTCCTAAATTAATAGTTTTTGAAAATCTATTCAAATATAATTAGTATTTTATATTGCCACTGTTAAAATTTGAATTTTCTTTTGCCTATACTGTTTATAATAGAATTATCTTAAAAATGCAATAATTAATATATTTAATTTTTAATATATTGTATATTTCACATATAGATATTTGGAAAAGTGTATGATATACTTGATTAATATTTATTTTATCTTCGAAAAATTGTGCATATTTTTAAAAACATTACATTAAATTTTAGGTCCGTTTTTATTTTATGAGTTTTATCAGGAATAAGTAAACTAATACACATTCTTTCAAGTTATATTCACAACTTTTTTTTGCGCACGGAAAAAATACATATATTATCTATTCTTGAAAAAACAAATAACACGTACACACGCACACGCACACGCACACGCACACGCACACGCACACGCACACGCACACGCACAAGCACACGCACACGCACACGCACACGCACACGCACACGCACACACACACACACACACGCACACGCACACGCACACGCACACGCACACGCACACGCGCGCACACACACACACACGCACACACACACACACACACACACGCACGCACGCTCGCGCACACACATACACACTTATATATATGACATATATATATAACATATATATGACATATATATATTGTTTCAGATCCACGGCCAATAAAGAAGAAGAAGAAGAAGACATATATATATAACATATATATAATATATATATGACATATATATATAAAACATATATATATATGTTGAATTCTGAGATATATATATATATATATATATATATATATATAGTGAGAATTAAGTAAATGCTAGCGTAACGGTCAACATATAGGCTTGTCATACTAAACAACCGAGTTCGAATTCCGACAAGTGTAAAAGTTTTGTTTTATTTAATAAAATTAAGTTAGTTAGTTGTAAAACTATTAAAAATGATAAAAATTATAAATAATTTAATTTTATTTATATTTTTTGTATAAAATGACAATTTACACAAATTATTAGTAAATTTAATGCATTTTTGTAAAATTTGTAAAATTTGTAAAATTTATAAATAATTAATAATATTTACTTAAATTATTAATGTAAATATATACTTTATAGGTAAAACCGATAGAGGGACTTGATAAAATATTATAAACTAGCAAGTAAGAATAGTATTTAAGTTAATATAAGAATAGAAGATATCAAGAAAAGGTAGACTCTTCACAAACTCAATATTACCTCGTAGTGACACCAGTATTGCATGTGGTCCACTTCCTTGGTAGTATTATTTTGTAACGTTATATTTCCTTGAGAGGATTCCGTGTACAACGATTACTGATGGCGTACTAACAATTATGATTAATTATCAATTATATATATTTTATGTATCAATTATATTTTATACTATTAATCCCGACGGTCAAATGATTCTTAATTAGTGGACGCCAGACCGTCGATGGGTTTTGAGACTCACCAGGGTGTAAAGGAGTTCCTGCGTCGTCACCACGGACAGTGACGATAACCAACGTTGGTCCAATACTCTGAAATGGGGAAGGGAGCTGAAAAGATTCGAATGTAAATGTCTAAGAAATTATCCAACAATAGATTTATTATTTAAATTTTAAAACTCATATGTACTTAGTTACAGATTGTATTTCTTTTCTCGACAAAATAACCCGCTGGCTACGCACAATTATAGCGAAATTAACCGGTACAAATATACATTAATCACACCACGTGTACACGAGAGAAACTCCTTTATATTTTTAATTAATAATATTAGAAATTATTTATACCTATATATATTCATTCTACATTATTCACGGGTTAAACTCGTATAAATTAAAGCAAAAAAAAATAAAAATAAACGACGAAAATTTTCAAGACGCGATATCTCCACACTCCGCGGAATTTGCTAGTTACAAAAATTATTATAAAATGGCCAGACAGACCACTCACCGCAATACCGCTAAGAAATATCCTGTCGTGGATCTCTCGCTTATGCGCAACAATCTTCCAAAATAATCGCTTTCCTGATAATCAATATATTTCTCTTTTCTCTTATCTCCTCAGCAATAGGTCTATATATATCTCTTTATTTCCAATATTAATTTCCTCGAATAAAATCTCTGGATATCTTCACCAGTGGAAAAAGACAATGTTCAATTACAGCAGTTATACCGACTATCGTTGAACACCGAATTCGAATTCGAATTGGGTGTCCAGCGAATCACACATGATGCTAATGCGGTTGCATCCTGGGCTTCCCTTAATGGTTTAGACCTAAACGTTAATAAAACTAAAGTAATGATCCTGGGCAGTAAGGCATATGTCTCGCGTATAGATCTAACCACTGCCCCGCGAGTTAAGCTTTTGAATAATTATCTCGGCGACGAAAATCATGTAAAATCACTAGGCGTCTGGCTACTGCCCACTCTGGACTGGTCCAAACCTGTATTAGCAATATCTCAGAGGGTGCACGGGATTTTACGTTCACTACGTTTTCATAAACGTGCTTTCTCCAGAAGCACTCGTAAATTTCTCGTCGCAGCCTTAATACTACCTCACTTTGACTACGCCTGCGCGGTCTATAACGACTTGGACCAGAACAGAAACTTAAAGCTCCAGAGTCTCCTCAATGCCTGCGTCAGATTTGTTTGGGGAAACTTGCGTAGATTTGACAATGTGACGCCCTATAGGTTGAAGTTGGGCTGGCTATCTGTCGAGTCGAGACGACTATTCTTCATTACCTCTTTATCATTTGTCGCATAATTCTCCTCATTACCTATCAGATCACTTCATCAAACTTAGCAGCTCATCTGATCAACGCATTTCATCTCGCCATCCTCCTAAACCGTTGACCTTCCTTCCACCTCGCACTGAATCGCTTCACAAATCATTTGTCATCACGTTCACTAAGCAGTTAAATTCGCTCTCCATCACGTCATTTGACCCATCCCACATCATCACATTCAAATCATCTGTTTTCGCTCATTTTCTTCATCTCGACTCCATAGCTTGGGAGGAAAGAGCAACTCGCGAAAATTTAATCTGTCCCCACTTAAGCGACTTTAGTGATATAAGTATTATATGTAATATTAGTAATGTAAGCGAACTGTCGATATTAAATGAAGAGAACGCCGAAGATTAATGCATAAACATCTATCTATCTATCTATCTATCTATTAAGTGTTTCACTTTTGTAAATGTTGTAAAACATTTTTTATTATAAGCCTCGTAGTGATACCAGCATTGCGCGTGGAACACTTCCTTGGCGTAATACACTTACATTAGTAATAAATTCTATTTTCTAGACTTATTCCTTTTTTTTTCTTTTCTTGGTTAGGGGAAGAGTCGAAACCCTACATTTACCTACACACAACACATTACGAGCTGCTATTGATATGGCACGTTGCGCATCTCAATATTTTGCTTCGTCAACACACACACAACAAAAATTAATAATACACTAATATATTAAGGGGGTGCCATACTAGATTATTACCGATCGAGTCAGATGGATACATTTTTACAGTTAATGAACATATTATGGTTTTATTTGCAAAACGCAAATACAGAAGCACTAGATAATCACATAATACGCATTTATACGAAGTTTGAAGTCAATATGTGAAGGACACCCTAAAAAAAGTTTACACGGAAAAAATAGTCATTTCGGATTGAAATTCATTTGGTCTTTCTTAATCCAAGTAACCTCCTATTACTAACAGACAGCTTGACTACGACAGCCATGAAATTTTCGAATTAACAGTAGACTTATGATGTCATTGTATCCTCTAGCTAATGCTGAATACAATTGCCAATTGGACCTCAAACAGCTGTCTATAATAGCAATGGAATTTCCATCTAACTGCTGGTTACAGTAGCCATAGGATCTCTACCTGTGGGTTGGTTACTGTCCTTATTTACGTTCACTAATCATCTACCAAACAGAAGTACATCAATTAATGCACCGGCTTTTGTCTATATTAGTAATTAAGCAGTCCATATACGAGAAATTTCAGATACTCCTTGCATACACACAATAAAGGTTATGTTTGATTTCATAGATATTATTGTCTTTGGAAATAATACCCAACGCCAAACCATTATGCAGATTTTATTCTCTACCTAAAGAAGTGCAATCAAATTATGTGTGAAGGATGTAGGACTATCTTGTGAGTGAAAAATTAACCGATTGACCGTAATTATGAGAGTTGCTATTGTAGATTAGGTTACTGTTCGTACTCTTCAATTATTGCATCGGTTTTCTTTTATATGTGTGAATGATTAGTTCATGTAAAAAAACTTTTTAGGTACTTCCAGGTTAATGTCTAAGTGCATTTGTACATCCCTGTCAGTGGTCGGATTAGGATTGAAGTTTAGTACAACATTTATAGAATCTTCCACTAAGTGCAGACTGCGATGACAATGAATCCTTTATTTATCTGCTGTCTACTAGCCAACTAGTCCTGCATCTAACTACTGTTTGCCATGCCCAGGTCAACACCAGCTAGCGCTTAGCTACGATGCTAACATAATTTTATAAAGTAGATTTGGGTAAAATAAGGTAATTCATACAATGATTGCATTGAACAACATATCAGATGCAGAAAGCGAATGCATAAAAAGTGTAGTAATACTGTCAAAAACGTTTTACTAAAAGAAGTTAGTGAAAAAAAATTCTTTGCATCGTCTGCATGTCAGTATGAAAAAAACGAATACACGAAAAATGTAGCATTGGCTCTCAAATTAATTATTGATAAATTTATTTGTTAACAATTTCCTGCAACGTCAGTGTTTTAAAAAGCAACCAACGATTGCATGAAAAATATATAGCAATAGTTGTTAAATTGATTATTGTAATAATTTTGGTTTCAAAATTCCTGCATCGTCTGCGGATAAAAATGCAGAAAACGATTGCATAGAAAATGTATAGCAGTAGTTGTCAAAATGATTATTGAATAATTTTATGGTAATAATTCGTGCATCGTCTGCCTAGCAAAATGCAGAAAACGATCGCATAGAATTGTGTATAGCAATAGTTGTAAAATTGATTATTGTAATAATTTTAGTTTCAAAATTTCTGCATCGTCTGCGGATAAAAATGCAGGAAACGATTGCATGCAAAATGTATAGCAGTAGTTGTAATATTGCATGTTTAGATATTGAAAGTACAATAATTAATAATTTTTTTGAATCGACAGAGAAAAAATGTGACAGAATATTTTATAAACAAGTAAAAATCCATAACGAAAAACTCAAGTCAATTATGAATAATTTGTATAGTAATAATAATGAGGAAAAAAGAAATAATTCTTGGATAAAAAATTTAACAGATTTAGATATTCCTAGAGACGTTGCAGATATTATATCATTGGGACCAAATTTTAGCCTACCTTCTGTTATGTCAAAACAAGATGTTGTGGAAATTATTAAAAATTCGGAATATAACTTAAATTCAGTAGAACTATGTGCAGAAGTAAAAAATCAAATTAGAGAAAATATGGTAAGATCCATAAAACTAAGTAAAAAGGACCAGGAACATATTTCTAATCAAAACAAATTAATCAATAAGAAGTTAATGGTCACAAAAATTTTTTTTAAATTAAATAAAGAGGTAATGTTTACTAAAGCTGACAAGGGAAATGTTACTGTTTGCATATACCGCTCTGATTATGTAGAAAAAATGAATCACTTACTTTCTGATGATAAAGCATATAGAATATTAAGAAAAAATCCTTTGAAAAAACTACAGTCTAATGTATATAGAATATTAAAAAGATTTAATGATAACTATTTGGCAAATATATTACACAACAATAGTCTCACACAAACTAATACTAGCTTAGCAAAATGTTATGGTTTACCTAAAATTCGTAAGAATAATATTCCATTAAGACCAATAATTTCTACAGTGAATTGCCCTACTCACTATTTAGCCAAACTTTTATATGATCCACTAAAAAATTGCATCAATAGACCCAAATCAACAATAAATAATAGTTACGAATTTAAAACCGTAATATTAAAAATGATTATTCCGGATGATTTTGTATTATTGTCATTAGATGTAAGTTCGTTATTCACCAATATTCCATGTAAGTTGGTGTTGGACAGTTTGGAAAAAAGCGTGACAAATATAACTAAAAAATGCAGTATTCCTTTTGATGAAATTATTTAAACTACTAAGTTTTTTTTAATAATACATTTTTTACATTTAATAATGTTATTTATCAACAAATCTTTGGGTCACCAATGGGGTCACCAATATCACCTTTTTTGCAGACTTGATGATGGATGATTTAGAAACTTCATGTTTAATTGATCTAGGTAATTGTTACAAATGCACACCGTTATTTTATTTTGGATTTTTAGATGATACTATTATGTGTATTCATAAAAATCATATTGACACGGTGTTAATAGTTTTTAATGGTTATAATGAAAATTTGAAATTCACGCATGAATGTGAAATACATAATAAAATTAGTTTTCTTGATGTACTGATAATAAAAAATAATAATCGTATCACTACGGATTGGTATCAAAAACCGACAAACTCAAATAAAGTTCTAAATTTTAATTCTAATCATCCATTACAACAAAAAAGAAATATTGTGTTTAATCTGGTTGATCGTGCAATTTTGTTATCAGATAAAAAATATCACAAGAAAAATATTGAATTTGTAAAACAATTATTGTTGGAGAATAACTACAAAAAAAGTTTTATTCAATCAAATATAAAATCTAGAATTTTAAAAATCAATAATGACAACACCAAAAAATTGACAGTTTATAATAAACCTATTTTAACGTTATCCTTTCCTTTTTTTCAAAATTTTATTAATAAATGTACATCAATGTTAAGAAAATAGAATATCAGAATAATTCCTACGGTGAAAAGAAGTTTAAGTTCTATTATAAAATTAGGGAAAGATAAAACTGATAAATTTGACAATAATAATGTAGTATACAAATTCTCTTGCTATTATTGTTCAGCGGTTTATATTGGAGAAACAAAAAGAAATCTGAGTGTTCGTATCAAGGAACATAAAAGTAATCGAAATATTGAATCTGTTGTTACATCGCATTGTAATCAATTTAACCATAATTTTGACTGGAATAATGTTGTAATCCTTGACAAAGAACCGAATTACAAAAAACGTCTAATTTCTGAAATGCTACACATTAATAATCATAAGGATGTAGCGATTAACCGAAAAGAAGACGTTGAATATTTAAACCGTATATATAACAAAATTCTAAGTAAATTTTAACATTTGAGACTTGATTAACAGACGTTATATATAGACTTTTGTTTACCTCTGGACTGTCAGTTAGACGTTTGAAATTGTCATGCCGTAAACACATTTATTGTATATATTTATGTAAGTGGTAAAGTTTGAATTTGTGATTCTTTTAATTGTTTGTTAACGAAAAGTTTTTTTTTTTTAAATAAATAGTGCCTGATGAGGTCGACGCATCTTTGTCGACCAAACGTCGCAATTTCTATATTGAATTTTGTGTTTTTTTGGTTTTCTTTAACATCCAACCAACCTGCCTTTATTCAGTTCAAAAAAGAATTCAAATTTTGTAATAATTTTGGTTTAAAAATTCCTGATTCGTCTGCGGATAAAAATGCAGAAAACGATTTCATGGAAAATGTATACTAGTAGTTGTCAAAATGATTATTGTATAATTTTATGGTAACAATTCGTGCATCGTCTGCCTAACAAAATTCAGAAAACGATCGCATAGAATTATGTATAGCAATAGTTGTTAAACTGATTATTGTAATAATTTTCGTTTTAAAATTCCTGCATCGTCTGCATATCAAAATGCAGAAAACGATTGCATGAAAATTGTATAGCAATTGTTGTCAAATGATTATGGTAAAAATTCTGATTAAAATATTCCTGCATCGTCTGCATATTTTGGGTTAAATAATGCAATCTACAAAGGTTGTTTGTGAATGAATATGATAGCTGGAATGTACTATTGGCGCCATCTACTGGGAGGTTATAGATTAATATAATTTATCAACGGATGATGGCGCTACTAGTACATTACAGCTTACTACATTATCGACGCTTCGTAGATAGTTTTTCACTATGGCACCCCCTTGAGGTTCCCTAAAGAGAGCAAGGCGCGTCTCTTTAGGTTTTCCAACACTTACATTTACAGATACTATATATGTGATATAAAAGTGTATGCGTCACATATTATTATTACTATTATTAATTAATAATTAATTGCAACCTAACAATTTTTAATTGAATTTTACGGATGAAATAAAAAAATAACAAAGAAATCAATAAATATAGTTTATTTTAAATTACACGAGCACGGACATTACAAACGCGCGTTATATTCACAAATATGAAGAGGAAGCTCGAGCTCCATACCGCGGGCAAGCTTGGTGACGCGCGCGTCCTGCTTCACGTATCCCGGCCTACAAATTGGGATAACGCGCAATTAGACGCGAGGCCGATTTACGTTTATATTTTAGACGTTAAAAAATAGATTTAATAATTTTATCGATTTAAGCGTATTACATTCATATGATTTGGCTTAAAAATGTAATTAAGTGTAATTATAAATTAAATTAATACACGAGAGATAGTTTATCGCGACTCCTTTTTGTATTAACGCGTATTGAGATTATTAGTTTTCTTTTACATGTTTAAATATAAAGTAAAAGGAATAATATTAATGATCACAATATTTTACATTTTAATAATATGAAAATAATATAATACGTTATAACATCTCTCAATGTTTGACACTATCCATTCGACTCTTTAACTCACCGTTAATTCGAATTTAAAATGTATATTTAATATTATGTATGTCTTGTTTGTAATTTATGTATTTATTTTTTAAAATTTATTAAATTATTGTTGTGTTTGAATAAAGGCACCTGAAGATGTTGGCAGACCAAGCCAACGAAACGTTGTGCAAAAAATAAAGGAAAGAATTGTGTTTTCTTCCTCCTTTCCTCGCCTCCATCAGGTCGACTTATTATTCATATACAATAATAATAATTTAGTTTAATCATAAAGATTTAATAGTTCCTATAAAAACAATAAAATATGTATTGGTAATTAATATTTTAATAATAAATTTGTCATAAGTGATTTATCTTATCCTGTACGCGCATACGTGTATATATTGAAATCTGTTCCCGCGCAACAGCAATATCTTTGGAAAAAGATAAGATGATCTTGGTACACATAGTCCTTATAAGGGCGTATGGAGGGCTTTTCGAGTCATTAGATTCTACAGCCCTGCCTAAACTAAACTAGGGTTTGAGCTGCTCTCCAAACTTATTTCCTTGAGATTTTGGATTTTTCTTGTTTTTCTACGGCCCGAGGAAGAGTAAGTCACCGACGATTTACTTTAGGGGTCGGATAGCCAATAGGTGACAAGCCTCAAGTAATTCCTGGGTTTGTCCAGAAATTGCGAAAACTTTTTTTTTTTAACATATAGGTGTTTTATTCCTCCCATTCTTGAGCCCCTTGGGTTGCAAAGACCATGACTGGTTGATGTCTGAGGCTAGACCTGGGCGATCCGAACGATCGTTCAATCTCCGGTTTTTAGGTTAGGGTACCGCATTCACCGCGTCATCCGCGTTACCCGAGACGTTCGCGATTCACAATTTGTGACTTTTTTCTTTTGTTGTTATCGCGTATGAAAATATTTTCATTTCATTCGATATTCTATTTTTATATTTTAATGATTACAGTTTAATCGCGTAAAAAAAGAAAAAATGTTCGAAAAGTAATTTTTTATTTAATAATGATTTAGAGGTCGGCTAGCCACCGGGTGACAAGCCTCGAGTAGTCGTAAGACCGCCTCGTGATTGCATTTTTTTTCTTTTACGCGTAAAGAAACTAACAAAATTTTTCATTCTGCGAAAATTAATGTCAAATTCACGCAATATCAAAAGTAAAGATTTACGTTTATATGTATCATTACGTGTGTTTTAATAAACAAAAAAGAAGCGATTTGCCATGATTCAAAATAAAATTGGACATTTATTCATTTTGCATATCCCTGCATTCTCCTTCCTAATGCGGGGTCCTAAAATTATTCATAAATACACTTATGAATATTTGTAGTTCAAGATTTATGATCTGCAAGCTTTTTGTTTTTGTTAAATATTAATTATTCCTTTCTTATGATTTTTATTTATTATTTTATGCAACCCAACAAACTCACAATAGAAGGCACCGCTCATCTGATCATGAAGATTTGCTCGACGCCCTTCCGAGCGCACAACGTCGTCGTCGAGTATTCTGCCTTGATAATTTATAATATGTTAAAATTAAATTATATGCATAAATATTTTCTTTTTTTGCTATATATATATTCTCTTTGTTGCTTGTTCCTGCTTAGCTGTGTTGGAGTGGTGGATCAATAATTAGATTATAACACTGTGAGGTTTTGATAATAATATAATATATTGTAAAATAAAGTAAAGTGGCAAAAGCCTGTCGGCACGTCCGACTACATCGGAGTCTTGGCGTAGAGAGAAGAGTATAGAGTTCTGCACAGCATAGTCAGACTCTACACACGAAGTATGGTATAGTACATAATAGGCGCTTAGAGTATAGACGCGAGACATGCGCGGTACGCTTGCTCTCGCGTGAGCTTGTATGACTGCACAAAATCGTTGTATACCAATAGATGGCGCGACGTGTACCATTTCGGAGTAGAATCACGATCATTCATATTTACATATTACAACAAGCTGCAAGGTTGCATTTATTTTTATTCTGCATGGCTTAATTTTTTTAATATTATTGTTATCATTATTGTTTTAAAGAATTAATAAGTTGACGCGGAGCAAGAATGAGCGCTAACCAATTTAAATGGTTATTTTTAAAAAATAGGCTAAAGAGAGATTGTATGAGATAGTGATGACGTGAACCACTATATTAATTAATCGAACAGGACGGAAATAAGATCAAGGCTAACTATGCGTATCGATCACGCAAGCAACCATATGGGTCGAGTAATAAAGAAAAATGTAGGATAGTTAAGGATAGTGATAGAGTGGAAGCAAATGCCGTTCTTTCGGGATGACCAAGTCACTCGACGAGCTAGATGACGAATCCGGTTCACAGTGGGCCGTGGAAAAAAAAATTGGAATAAATTCTATTCCCCTGGAAAAACCAGTAAAATATTTTTGCTATTCTTATAGTTTATCTAATTCTCTATTAATATCCGTTTTCCCCAAACACCTTACATTGCATAAAAAATTGAAATACAAATTAAAATTTTTTTCTGTCGTATTAAGCACACTTACTTTTGCAATTAAGCTTCATTAAAATATACAATAATTTTTTAATTTGTTACATTAATATATATGAATAAATATAAATATGGCATACGGCTGGAGCAGAACTAAGGAACCTCTTAAGTATCTAACGATAAACAAAGTGAGTATCTATACACGTTGAACAAAAATTAGGGATATAGATTGCAACTGTGAAAATTATAGAGCAGTTAAACTTGGAATTTGGTTGTATCTGACAGTATTATCACATGAATTATATGAATTAGCATATTCTGTAATATACTTAATTATCTAAAAACATATAATATTATTTCGTCGTAGTAACTTAAAGTATAATTTAATTTGACGTGCAAAGCAACGTTATTATATGGTATCATCAAAAATACTATTTTCATTGTATTAATATAGATTATGAAATCTAAATACAAAGTTATTAAATTAATATTTAAAGTGAGCCTTTATTCATTGGTACATTTTCATATTTTGGAAAATTTACAATTTTTACAGGATTTTTTATCTTAAAACTAGGAAACAACCCTGTTTTTCCTGTTCGCAAGTTTTTTCCTTTGGAATACCCATCCCAATGATTTCCGTATACTTCAATTTCATCATTAATTTTTATTTCTATTTCTCCTTCTCGTTTGGGAATATGATTTAAAATACTAATTTGCGGGTGTGGATTTTGTCCACCATAGTAGTAAATATCATCTAAAGAAGCAAATTTGTTATGTGCATCAACATAATGTGTTTGCATTAATTCATACGCAACACGGCATACTTGGGAACTAAAAGTACAAACTAAATAATTACAAAGAGAAAGAAAATATATATCAATTATAATTCCTTGCAACGATAAGTTAGAATAACGGCGTGAAACTGATGCGGTTTGAGCTATATCTGGATCAGCTATAATTTCATACTCTGAATACCTTTGTTTTGCAGTAACAATAACTTTTGGATCATCACTTGCCAAAAACACTCGTTTAACTTTTGGCTTCACTTCTAGACTTTCAAAATATTGTTCAACTTTCAACATATATTCTTCTACATCATGAAATGCAGCTTCAGTCCCTACTTTATCAGTTCGACGTACATGAACTCCAACAATAGGATTAGTAAATTTAATTTTTTTCCTCTTACTTTCTAACAATAATTTTGTCTTATCATTTGGTCTCATTAAATATTTTAATACTTGGCCAACCCACCATACTAATGGATACCCATGAATTTTTTCAAGTCTGTGTGATAAATCTGCTGGTACACTAGGCGGTTGATAAACAGGCTTTGGATACACATTATCGACTATAGGCAATGCAATGACTTGTTTAGTTACGTCACCTGGCCAGTTTGCATAAGATTCTCCATTAATAGTCAGACACGTATCACTCAACGGTTTGAAAACAGATTCCCAACCCTCTTTTTGATACCGCCAACCTTTAGATTTTAATATAAGTGTTCTTTCAGTTCCGTATGCAACAAGAAAACAATATACTAAATGATGTACCTGTAAATAATTATATAAATAAAAACACAACAATAAATCTAGTTATATATTCACATACATTACAGACTTCTTATAGTTAACGAGGAAATAACGAGTAATCAGATATATACATTTTAACAGTTTGGTTGTCGTACGGACATTTGTATCTTTATCGCGGCTGCTCAGCGGAACGATCGTACTTACCGTATTTAAACAAACATATTTTTCCTGCCTTGCAGCGGTAGTTACCTGTCTGTCGATCTACCAAATCTGTTAAGTGTTACTCTGAAACCGAGGTCCGGTTTCAAATAACAACGAGGTAAAATTCAAATTGAAATTGACCACGAAATAAAGATATCGCGTCGAGCACTTGTCAATTTAAATATACGGACTTTTAGGATCACAGAAGGAATCGTACGTAGGATAAAATTCGATTATTTGAACACCGAATTGAATTTAAATAATAAATAGAATTTATTGAAATAAAAATAAAAAGCAACAATGAAATATAACACGTCGGTAAACGGTCGATTTGTAGATAGATATTCCTGCATTCTTAACGAATTTGGAATAGGAAGCGGCTATATAGATATAAAAAAACTGGCCCAAAATCCGGTCACTAACTGCAGTCGCAACGTGGTCTGCCTCTACCTCTTTTGGCTAGTTCGCAGTGGCTATCGGTCGGAATCACCATTGCTCGATTCCGCGGCCTGGCGATCTGTTGACGATCTGGTGGTACGCGCAGATCGTGTCGATCGTGGAGATGAGGTGGCGAGAATCCTACAATCCTCAATTCTCGCAAGGAAGGCATCGGTACTCTGGCTTTCGTCACCATATAATCGAGCTCCCGACGTTCATTGGCCGAAGTCGTAAAAATCCTTTAGATTAGGGTAGGGAGAGCTTGAACATGGAGGCTGTATCGGTCTCCGTGTCACCCCTCCCCCAAGCTTCTCCAGCATCTGCATGAGATGCTTGAGACCTCTCAGGCTCTACCTGCACTTGCTGCGATCTGATGTCCGTCTCGTCCAGGGTTTAATACGTATATATGCCGTGGAACTGGACATGTTGGACTGGCTCTTGGTTTCGTTAGTGCTGGAAGCTTGTGCACTATTTGGCAGGATTACCTTGTCATTGACGGTGTGCATTGGCGCTTCCAGCACCTTGACCCGTTTCGTCACTTTGACGGCGTCAAGGTGGATAACATACTTATTTGTCCCGCTAACGTCGAAACAAAATTCTTTGGTATCTCAAACTTAGCGTTAGTTGCAGATACCAAAGTTACCCATTCTTCCTTGTTGATTTCTTGGCCGGAGGTGTCCGGTTGTCCATCTTCCTCTCGCTCGTATGTATCTTCTATTTCTCTACTACATCTGGATCAGAATCCAGGTCCACAATCTGCGAATTCTGGACAGCCATGGCCTTAAACTAATCTGTCCTTCGCCTGTTTCGCTTGAGATGATCCTTATTTGATTCTGTCTCAGCTACGAACTTTTGAGCCGTATAAATACTCAACAGCTACAATTGGAGTTGTTCATCTTTTTTACACTCAGAGCCGTCAGTTCGCATCTCTGATGACTCCAAGAGCGCATGAATCTGATAGCTGGATTACGTACCAATCCAGTGATCGACTTGCGTATTCATCGATTCCTGTGCAAGATATGCTTTACTTTAAATTATTAGGTGGCTTTAAATTATAAAATTATTGGGCCACTATGTTAAAGAATGGTTTCTCCTCCCTTTTTAATTACAAGAAAAAAAATTAAGCACGCTTATTTGAAGTATGCTTTCCTACCTGACATAAACAGTTAGTTAAAGAATTATATTTTTGAAAATAAATTTTACAAACAATCGAGAGGAAAATTTGACTTTGATAAACAATTAAACATATAATATTAACGTAACAAAAATTTTTGCGAATTATCAATAAATTAAATTAAAAGCAAGAAAAAGAAATTTTTATATCTCGGTTATCAATGCACGCTGAATATATTATAAAATAAATATATGATTTGAACTCGCCAGTGAGAGGGGAGGGCGAGTTAGTCATGGAGATGAAGGTGTCGGCCACCAAGGAAGAGGGTGATATTAAATGATTAAAATTTCAATTTAAATATTAAAAATATGAGGCTCGTGTAAACGTGTACGTCTGCCCCGCAATTGAGCGAGTCGCGAGGGAATCGAGGTGAACGGGTTCGGATGACCTCACAGATTTGCAGCGCATGCGATGAATTCGCAAGTCGCACCGTCCATTCAGTCTAGAGTATTAGCAAAAGAAGCGAAGTCGCCTGCCTCTAAGGTGCTGGCAGATTTGCAGCTCACGCGTTAAACGCATCATCGCACCGTCTGTTTGAGCTCGAGCGCTAGCGAGGAACGCAAGTCGCTCCCTCGGAGGAGTCCCGTAGGTTTGCAGCGAATGCGTAGTCGCAAGACTGCACCGCCTACTAGACTTTAGCGCTTGCTCGTTGTGAAATGTCGTTTAGTTGAGGTGTCACGCAGGTTTGGTGTGTGTTTGTCATCGCAGTGTAGCACTACCTGTTGTGACTAGAGCGTTAGCGGAAAAGCGGAAAAGCGCAAGTTGCTTCCTCGAGTGTAGGTATGAATAGGATAAAGGTTAGTTCGGGAGTGCACGGATGCGCAGTTTCGCGTTTCGTAGTTGGAGACGTCAGACCCCAGACGGAAGCGAATTTCGCGGACGCGAAGTGCTATCTGGAAGTCGTTGGCAAGAAGCTCGTAACACACGGCACTTGATCTCGGAGAGGTCCGGGTTGCTAGGGAAGCAGGGGCGGTGTCTGGTCCGTTCGGAGATTTGAGATTGACTGACTCGTGCGGCGCGCGAGTAGCGGCGATTGGCGGCGGGTCGCTCGGTCGGGCTAATCAACGTCGCGAAAAAATCACGTTACTGGGGAGGAGATGGAGTTTTTCTCTCTCACGAACGGTTAGGATTCCGCGAACTGAATAACCGTTGGGAAGAGTCGTAGAATTTATTTCTTTAAGCAATAAATAAAAATGCATGCGCATCGCGCATGTCATGTATATATATATATATATATATATATATATATATATATATATATATATATATATATACAGTTTTATATATATATATAACTGAACGCTGCTATGACCTTTTACAATCGGTGTGTTACAAGAAGAAAAAAATATAATAATACGAAATTTTTATTGTAACGCGAGAGCTGGTCCGTATTGTGAAAAATATAAATTTGATAAACAAACTTAAAAAAAAAAATCTTTAATCCTTGCACAGATGTTACAATTTGTATTAAGTCGTAAATAATAAATAACGCTGAATTTTAAAATTCAAATTTCCTATCCTTTACGTGTACATAATTATTATTACCAACCTAGGATTTCTTTAGATTAAAATAAACAATAGTAAATGAAAATCCGGTTAAAACTTATGAGTTATTGCTAAACACAATAATATCAAGGTTGATATTAAGGAATTAACCGCAAACCGATAAATCTCACTGACGTTAATAATAAATATATTAGTTGACGTAAATGGTACATAAAAAAATACACGTAAAAACTTCACGTACTTAAAACAAACTGTTAAATTCAAAATAAATAGATATAAAAATCTATTAAATTAAACTAGATTCTTTTTCGTTTTATGACGAATTTAATAAATATTAAATATTTGATAATTCGTCATGTTCTCTCTCCCTTTGTCTAGCCACATGTATTAATCTCTATCAGATGTTACAGGTCGACGTTCGACGATTTTCGGCGATTTTCGCGGACCTTCGTAAAGGTAAAAGTAGGGAAAGAAAGAGAGTTTTCGGTTCATAAGTGCGAGAGCACTTAGATTAAACTCAACGGTCGAGAGACGATTCTCAGCCTTTTAGAGAGATAGACTTCAGCCGTTGCCTTAGCCGTTACCTAACCGTAATTCTGCATCGAGCCTCTCGGTTAATTTTTTATTGATCATTTTGGTGCTGTGACTGGTTTTTATTTATTTGTTGGTGACCAGTGGTTTATTTATCTGGCGTCAACGCAGTCCAGGACATTCGAGGGTGCGTCTACGCAGATCTTCAAGTTCTCTTGTTTTCGTTCGCGAGCAACGCACTGTAAGTGTCAGTTCGATAGTCTCTCTCTCTCTTTCTCTCTTTATTCCTCGCGTATATATCGACCTGCGTTTCGCGCGCTGCGACGCGCCTGTATTACTTTTTCCGAATACATTTATTTTAGTTATTAATTAAATATTGTATTGTTGCTTATTTAGTTGTTTACCCCTTTTCCTCGCGTTTCGCTAAGTGAAGATTACCGC
The DNA here is from genome assembly GCA_026168455.1 of Theocolax elegans. Classification (NCBI taxonomy): domain Eukaryota; kingdom Metazoa; phylum Arthropoda; class Insecta; order Hymenoptera; family Cerocephalidae; genus Theocolax; species Theocolax elegans. The sequence continues at coordinate 48,448 of JANSJX010000145.1, forward strand.
CGCCTCCGCCTATACGGCTTATTATAGTCGTATTATTACTGAGCGGCCGGTCGTGTAAATGAGACTATTATTTTAACGGTTCTGAATTGTTATTATCTTATTGTATTTATTATTAAAAATAGCAAAACCGTTACAGTTTTTATAATAAAATCCTATATTCGTTCTAATCATAATAATAATATTATATCTTTTATTACGGCACCTATTTTAACAATTAACGCATTTTAAAAACGTACGTTGGACGCCATGAAACAGTGTGGTTGCCACACGGACGTTTGTATGTTTGTCGCAGCTGCTCAATGTAGTACGGTCAATCTTACCGTATTTAAACAATCGTTTTCTTTCCGCATTGCAGCGCTGGTTACCTGTCTGTCGCTCTACCAAATCTGTTAAGTGTTAGTACAAAACCGAGGTCCGCTTTCAAATAGCAACCAAGTAAAATTCAAATCTGAGATTGACCGCGAAATAAAGATGACACATGCGTCGAGCACCTGTCAATTTAAATATACGAACTCTTAGAATCACGAAAGGAATCGTACGAAGGATAAAATTAAATTGTTCCAACATCGAATTGAATTTACATAATAACTGGAATATATTGAAATAAAAATGAAAAAAACAATAAACAAAAATAACTAATTGTCGCCGAGGTCTATGCTTGAAATTACAGTACGTTCACAGTAATCGTAAATCCAGTGTTTTTAGGTTAGATTTTCTCGTCCGAGTAACTCTAGATTAGAAACCAAATTATATGTGCGCACTAATATTATTATTTAACTTTTTTTTTAAATAAAATGAATCTATCATTCGTATATATGTATATAATATAATATCGGTCTCTCCGAACTAAGTAATTTACTTTTAGATTAAAGCAGCACTATTGTACTCTTTGTCCACTATGGCTGGTGGAATTTCCCAGAGCACAGCCTTTTTTAAAAACAATTAAAGGCGTTTCGTCCTCGATTTCCAGCTTGGACTCCTCAGTAAGGAACTGGAGATCTTACCTTAGACGCCTGTCGCAAAATGAACCGCGACGCCAGAAAGATGTTATGCGGCTATATATATATAGAAAAGAGACGACGATCTCTCCAACGAGTGTAGAGAGATAGTCGTCTCTATCTGGTGGTGGGAAAAACCACCAGCTAAAGTGCGGCGTACGCAACCGAGTCGCCAGTTATTTGAAATAAAATGATTTTCGCGTTAATTATAATATTATTTATAAGTATTGATGCTTGGTTAAGGGCAAGAGTTTCATTTCTTTTTAATGCTTTAAACGCTATGCAATGAAGTAATTCAACTACTACATTGCATTAAATTGTTAGAAACTACAAAGTAAATATTGTTTTCTTATTCCAGATGGACACAGTGCAGCTTTGTCTTGCATGTGATCGTGGAATTATGAAACAAGTTCGAGGCATCGTGTACATATTGACGTTTGAAGCTTTGTCGGATATGACATGGTATGGCTTAAGTGCAAGTACTTTAGCTTTTAGCTAACAGAGATTAATTTAAATTTACTAAATACATTGCTACAATTGCATGTACCTTAAACACACCGCTAAAGTTCACAACGAAGAGATAAGCTTTAATTTTGACACTTCTCTATTGACAAAATGCAGACAATTAAGCTACCTTAAGCTTAGAACTTACTCGCACATCAATTTTTTAAGCTGTTCAAGATTATACAAGCAAGCAAGAGTTGATTAATTGCAGTGCTTTCACCTGCTGCAAAAGTGTTGCATCTGCCTAGATTATAAACAAAGTTAAATAATAATATTAGTGCACACGTACAATTTGGTTTCTAATCTAGAGTTACTCGAATGAAAAAATCTAACCTAAAAACACTGGTTTTACAGTTTCTGTGAACGCACTGTTACAACACAAAAAGTAAGTTGTACTTATCAATTTTCTGTCTTGTAAAGATGTGTTGTATATTTAGAATTTATTATAATAGTGAAATAAAACATTTATACAATACATTTTATTTGCTTTAGTATTTACGTTTGTAAAAAAAATAATTAAGCGAGATTGTTCTGATTTGAGTAGAGCAGGTAATGAATAAACAAAGAAATGTAACAATCTTCACATAATTTTTAAAAAATGTATTTAACCAAAAATATTTACACACTGGCTGAGTATAGGTCTGTGTTGTTCTAGTACGAGGATCTTGCTGCAAACTAGACTATATACAAAATTTGGAAAATGCAAAGGCTTCGTAGAAACGAGTATGTGAGGAGAGTATAAGAGACTAAGCGTTTGTGTGTGTATATTATTCATTGTGTGCAGTAATGTTACGTTGAATTCGAAACAATAATCATTAAATATATTGATATACTGTTGGTCGATAAATATACGCTATCGTGTGGTGAAATTAAATAAATTATAATCTTATCATAACATGTAAAATTAATTACAATTTCGAACGACCACAAGACTTAAAAGCAAAATGAAAAATTAAAATAAAAAAAGTTCCTAAATAATTTTAAAGAACATAAAAAGCTGCCTAATCTTATACAATTGTTCTATAAATTCCTTCGCGGAAGAACGCGAGACGCATAATAGTATCAATGGCAGAGAGTAAAAATCGATGTGAAACATATTTATAAATTGACAATAATTCAGACAAAAATTTATTATTCAACTGCCAATTGTTGACTCTCTTCAAAGGGAAGGCATTTCAGATTTGTGATCGCTCTAAGAACATAGTCAAGAATGGTATCCGATAGAACTTATTGATTATGGAATGAAGGTCGATCATGGATCGAGCCAATATAGTAGCCTTCCGGTCATTAAAAGGTTAACAGCGCCCGGTTAATGCGGCGGAATTATAGATTTGTACGAAGCTAAGAATGGTCATATGCTGAAACATGTTTTTAACATTTAGACCGCCGGGATGTTAAGAAAACGAAAAATTGGTTTTTCCCATATAAAAGTGTTATGAGGTCTACTAGATAGGATCCAATCAAGGCTAGATATGTGCGAGTCAAACCCACGCACTATATCGCGCATTACCATGGATGGCAAAAACAAGAAAAAGTAAATCGCGCGGTTCTAGCAAATGAAATTGAAATACCGTTAGAAGACAACCTTTCTGACACTTGCTCAATGGACGGTAAGAAGATAGACGGAAATTTTTACATCATGTCTAAACTCCGACACCGTTTTCTGTTAAGGATGGATATCTTGTCAAAATCAGGATTCCGAATGAAATTACAAGCGAAAGAACTGCATCCAGAAAATAATCGAACATCGTACGAGTTGTGTCAATTAGAAACTGACCCTGGTATATTAGATACTTAAGCAGAGGAGCGACAAATAATAGATAAAATTGTCAACAAGCCCGTTAAGATTTTTGCGGAATACAAGGTTCGACACCTTACCTACGTACGGTCATTGCCTACCAATCCAACACCCATAAAACAACGATAATAGGAATCCGGGAATGCAACAAATTATCAATGAGGAAATCAACAAAATGCTAAAGTAATGTGTAATAGAACTATCTACCAGTTCTTGAAGTTCTTCGATATTATTAGCCAAGAAGAAAGACGGAAAGTATCGATTTTGCGTAGATGTTCGTCGACTTAATCAAATCACGATCAAGGATACGTACCCGCTACTAATAATATATGCTATATTACATAAATTGCGTGGAGCTCACTATCAAATCATCATCGATTTGAAAAATGGATACTGGTAAGTATCATTAAATAAAGAGAGCAAGCCATTAACTGCCTTTACTGTACCAGGTCGGCATTTTCAATTCAAAGTCTTACCGTTCGGACTACACTCAGCATCGGCAGCCTTTCAACAAATGATTTCCGAAAGAAATTATTATATATGAGACATTTGATTAACACTTCTGGTTAGTGCAAAAATTTTACATCGCATGACAAATGCAAAATTAAGACCGAACTGGGAGAAAAGCCATTTTGGACGTCAACAACTACGCTACTTGGGTCACGTAATTGATTCAAACGGTATACACACTGATCCCGACAAAATAAAAGCTGGCACTGCCTTGTTGGCTCCGACCAATTTAAAAGAACTAGCCTGATTTAACGGAATGAGCTCTTCGTATCAACAATTGGTACCTAATGTATCCAAGACTATCGTACCACTCAGTAATCTACTAAGGAAAAATATTGCTTGGCACTGGGAAACAGAACAGCAGGAGGCATTCAATAAAATCAAAGAACACTTAACTGATGCTCTTATTTTGAGAAAACAATGTGTCTACAAACTGATGTCACTATTGAGACTCTAGGAGCATTATTGATGCAAGAAATAGATGGACACGTAAAAGTTATAGCTTACGCCAGCAGAACTCTAAATAAAGCAGAGAAAAACTAATCTGTCACCGGAAAAGAATGCCTGGCTGTAAATGTCATGTGTGCCAGTAATGCAAGATGGAGCAACGCCCTCCCATAGGTATGATGGGTACAGGTGTGGTTGAAAAGCCATGGCAAGTGGTAGCAGGAGATGTTACTGAACCACTTCCTCGCTCCACACACGGATTCAAATATATTTTGGTCTTCCAAGACTTGTTCATGCGCTGGATTGAAGCAGTGCCGATTCGGAAATCTAATACTAAGACGATCGTGAAAGAGTTACACGAACGAGTCGTCACGAGTTTTTCACGCCGAAAGTATTTTTATCTGGCAACGACACTGAGTTCAAGAACAAGCTCGTAGATGATTATCTCGTGGAACGAAGAATATTTCATACAACTATTCCTCCGTACCACGCTTAAGCCAATCCCGTCGAACGTGCTAATAGGACGCTGAAAACGATGGTAGCCTCTTATATTACCGAGAAGCACAACACTTGGAACGAGAAGTTACCAGACCTTGTGTTTGCTTTAAATACGGCGGTACTGAGTCACCCGGCACTGCTCGTCGAGTTCAAGAAGAGCTGATTCAGCAACGTTTGGAATACCAGCGGTTGCTTGAGTAGGGAGATCGGCTATCATGACTACCTGAGTTTCACAAAAAAGCTTTAGCCAGAGCTAATAAAGCTCGGGATAGGCAAGCCGGTAACTATAATGCCGGGAGACGAGCTGCTTCTTTTGAAGTCGGGGACTTGGTATGGAAGAAGAACCGAGTCCTCTCATCCAGCGCATAAGGCGTCTCGGCCAAGTTAGCTTCAAAATACGTCGGTCCTTATTTGATCGTCCACAGTTATGGCCCAAATACTCTTAAAATCCACGATGCTCAGGAACATGAAGAGAAATGTCATGTTCAGTACCTCAAACCGTACTTATCGGATGACTATGGCGATGAATACGGCCAAGAAGACGACGTCGAGACCAATCTACCTACGAGGGAAGAAGAACCCGAACTCGACACGGTTCCTGCGAGTGAAGACGTCTCACGTGGCGAGACGCAAGCGAGCGCCGTTTCACGCGAGGAACGAGATAACGCGAATGTTGTGACCCCCGTTAAACGAAGTAGAGGTAGGCCGTGTAAAAATGCGAAGGTCGTCGTCAGACCGCGGGATCGGTTGATGGTAGTTCCGACCGACAGCCACCGTGGGCTAGCCGAACGTGGTAGAGGCAGACGACGACGGAAATGCAGTTAGTGTCCAGATTTTTGGGTCAGTTTTTATTTGTACTTGTATAGCCACTTCCCCTCCCAAATTCGTCGGGGATACAGAAACCACATCACGGGTATGTGGAATCAAGAAGGGGAGTGTAACGGTAAGGTATTGTTTACCTAACCGTTTGACGAATTCGAGCAACACGAGCAGACAGTATCGTAATGTTCGCATCGACTCGGGCCGGCAAGATACGGCTAGGCTCGGTTCGTCGTGGCTACACAGGCGACATCGGCTTCGCACGCGCAACTGAATACGTAGGTGAGCGGGAGATTTGCGCCGGCTCCTAAGAGATATAGCCGTCTTGATACGCGACAGGTGTTGTCTCCCCGCGTCTCGTGTTTTAACTTCGCCGTGATTATTTTGCCGTGATGTTCGTGGATATATTTTAAGTGCAGGCCGATCCTGCATTCGTGGTGTGAGTTTCACCGTCGGAAATCGACCTGCAGCGACGCAACCTCGGTGCACAGGCGAACGGACTACTCGTCCGATACCGCAACGGGAGTGAGCAAACGAGCGAGCGAAACAGAGAGAGATTCATTGATTGATTAAATCTTTATTATGGTACTTTAGGGAAAACCCCGTATACACAATAGATAAAACAGGTACACATAAACTATAAAATACAATAGAAAAAAAATAAAACATAAGTATAATGAAGAAACGGTAATAAAACAATAATTTATAACAAGTAACAGTAAATAAAATAAAACCGACAAATACAAAATAAATTAAAACTTAACAACTAAAATCAAAATAAAAAAGAATAAAATCCTAGACGCATACAAAATAAAAGTAAAAGCAGAGTAAAATAACAATAAACGCATAAATACATAGTTAAAATACATAAGTAACGACGCACGCAAAGGTAAAATAACGTAGATAAATAAATAAACATACATACAAAAGACAAACTAAAATCAACCGCGACTAGATTATAGATCGGACAAGGGAGGGCACACCAATCCCTCATTCACCACCCTTGACTCCCGAACCTGCCGATCAAGCTCAGAGGGATGTAGTGCCAGTGAAGATTTAAAGGAAGGGAAGAAGAGCGGGTCAAAGTTAGTAAAGGGTAGACAGTTAATAAGGCGAGAGGCAGTGATTAGATAGGAGTTATTAAAGGCTTCGCGGTTCTAGGAGGGAGATAGAAAAGGGACAGAGGTGGGTGGCGGGAGGAAGATCGAGATGAAAAGGAAGCATCGCGTAGGATAAAATGGTGAGCGATATAGGATGGGGATTTATGGGAGATGATGTTATAGGCACTACAGCCGATGAAGAGGGATCGCCTGAGCTCGACCGACAACCATCCCAGTTTGAGGTAGTAGGGCGTTACGTGCTCTCTCCAGGGTATGTTTCCCACACAAAGCGAACACATGCGTTTAATAAACGTTGAAGTTTTATATTCCTAGTGGCGTCTAAGTCGTGAAAGACTGCGCACGCATAGTCGAAGTGTGGGAAAACAAGCGCCTCCACAAGATGTTTCCTATTTTGACGCGAGAGAGCACGTTTGAAAAATCTTAGAGAGTGTAAGATTCCATGGACACGCTGCGATATTGACGCGACCTGACCTGACCAATTTCAGATTTGATTTTTACCTGGTTGTTATCTGAAACCGGACCTCGGATTCAGACTAACATTTAACAGATTTGATAGAGCAGGTAACCGCCGCCGCAAATTGCTACTATATATATATATATTCCTGTTTTTGGATATTAATTTTAAAAGAGTAAATAAATAGTAAATAGCAGATTAAATAGCATTAGTAAATAGTGGATTTTACACTTCAGTTAACGATTAGGTCTCGCAAACTATATATTTTTTGAAACCATAAAAAATCAAGACCGCGGATATGCTCTACATAGAATGTATTTGGAAACTGATAACTTATGTTATTTTTAGCTTATATAAAATAATATATAGAATTTATTACAATTAAAAAATAAGAAATCTATTTATAGCAATTAAACACATTTTAACCAAAAACTATTTAATCAAACTTAACATATTATATCCCTAAGCTTACCCAGGAGGCACAATTTAAATATAAGTTCCGATTTTTGTTAGTGAATTGTCAAGGTAGCCGTGAAAATTGAGGGTCGTGACTGCAGCTGTAGTGCGTTTACGAGCAGAGCTTGGTTTCGAATTCCGACAATAATTTTTTTTAATGTGTTAAATATTTACTAACTATCTTAATTATATACTTGATTTATAAAATATATTTTTTCATTAAAATTTAACATTTATAATAATTACTTTTTTTATGACATAATCAACATTTTGTATAATTTATCATTTTTTTTCTCATATTGAATATTCATTAACAATCTTGAATTTTTTTTCTAATTTAAGGGGTCAAGCCTGGGTTAACTGCTAAACAATCGATTTTTTTTATTAACTTTTTTTAAAGTATTTCTTATATAAAACATTATTCCAGAATTTGAAAAAAAAACAAATTCTTCACAAGTTATAATTGAATATAGTAAGCATTAATGGACATTTTTTCTCTAAAATTATTTTTTCAAAAAAACATTTGATTTTAATTTAACTAAATAATAATTGCGAGGTTTTCGACGTTTACATACAAGTATATTAAACGAAGCAACTATCAAGCGTAGAGTATGGTAAAGTAGAAATCAGAAGTAAATATTTTCTGCATTGATAAAGTATTTATATTATCTTAGTAAATACTCAGTGGATTTTAAATTAAAAGTATATTTTTGACTTTAAATATTATTAGTTTTAAGAAATTAATTATAAGTTTATACAAAAAAGAGCAGTAAAAAAATACCAGACTCAAGGAATAGAATATCTGGTACATCTGCTCATAAAAAAAGAAGATTTGGAAGAAGAAAGAAAAGAGACATATGCCGTAAAAGAAAACTTTTAACACCAGTTACTCAATTGAACTCTCATTTTGAAGCCAAGTCTAATGCTTTACCAGAAAAAGATCAATTATCAACATCAGTAAGAACCAACTGCGATGCACCTCCATCAACATCGATGGAATTCACAACACCAAAGCTACAATCCAGATCAAGTAAAAAGTTAAAAACTGATACCATTGAAGAAAGTAGCATACAAAATAGAATTATAGATATATCACTACTTTTCCCAACATTAGAAGAATTTTTAGTTTGTCAGAATTATCATGGTACATGGAAATATGGATTTGCCGAGTCCAGTTTCTCACAGTAATTATGACATTATTAATACAGAGATAAAAAATGTTTGTAAAGAAGTTGGTAAAGAGTCTATGAAAGCAGCTGTCCAGCAAATATATGATTCAACGAGTCAGAATTGCCATATAAGTGTATCAGGTGATGGTTCTTGGAGAAAGCGAGGATTGAATTCAATTTGTTCAATTCAAGGTTTCAATTCAAGGTGTTGCAAGTTTGATACTGCATGAGAATGGAAAAGTAATTGACGTTTTGCCAAAGCAATCTTTTTGCAGAGCTCAGAAGAATGTAGAGAATGGTACAACATACATCAAACTAATTGCTAAGCCATTACCCTGATGATGATTTTTATTCCACTGGAACATATTGAGGTTTGTAACACTTTCCCAAATACACATAAAATAATTTCAACCACATAATATCACACTAAGCACAAATACATTGAACATAAAAAAACACTTGTTTATAATTTCATCCGTATTCTGCAAATAATGTATATCTAAGTGTTGACACATTAGTTATGCTAAAATGGAGAAACAAAGAATCAATTTCTTGACATAAACAAAATATAAATTTAAGGTTATGCAAATACTTATCTGATATAATTTGTTCATGCAGTTTTATAAACTACGTGTTTTTTTTACTTATTTTATTTAGATATTATTTAATGTATTATATAATTCTATTTGATATTATAATAGTTCAAAACTGAACTACAAACGTGTGGCTGGTGCACACTTCCATTAACAGAGGTAATACTACGCCTCTCTCTCTTTCTCTATCACGTGACAAGGCTATCCGAAAAATCAATAATCTTATGGAAGACTTGTCATGTGAGAGAGAGAAAGAGATAGAGAGAGAGAGAGAGAGAGAGAGAGAGAAAGAGAGAGACATTGTACACAACTGTCAAACAGTATTTGTTTTCACTGCATTATTTACTTACTTTTAATTAAAAATGCTTATAATACAAATTATAATCATTAATATTCAATAATAGCTAAGTATTCTTGTAGTTTTAAAAAATTTTATTCCTCTTTTTATAAAGAAACTAATTCTTGAAGTTGACTTTCTGTTATTTTAGATAATACATGTATATTAAAAAAATATACTGACAAGGGGAGTACTTGACCTCCGGGAAACGGATCTTATCCTAACTATGGTATGTCTCTCATAATATAAAAATGTGAAGAAAGCCAAGTTATCTCTTGCCAATGGCCACATTTACGGGAGTTATTCGACATCCAAAAAAATACTTCCTATTTGATCGCTTACAACTCGGAAGCAAATAGAGATAGGCACTCAAACCAGAAACCAGAAGAAAGCTGAGTTCAAGTAGATATGGTTTAGAAAAAAAGAAGCTCAAATTGCTTAATTTGGAGCAAAGTTATGAAGAAAATAAGAAATTATAATAATTTTAACCAAAATTTGATATGAAAAATTTATTGTTTCTTTTGGCCTAATAATCTTTAATTTCTTATTTTTGGTTTGAGTGCCTATCTCTATTTGCTTCCGAGTTGTAAGCGATCAAATAGGAAGTAATTTTTACTGATATTATTATTGGATGTCGAATAACTCCTGTAAAAGTGGCCATTGGCAAAAGATAACTTGGCTTTCTTCACATTTTTATATTACAAAAGACATACCAAAGTTAGGATAAGATCCGTTTCCCGGAGGTCAAGTACTCCCCTTGTGAGTATTATATTATAAAGATTATATATATAAATTGTATGAATCTGAAGAATACGGTACTAGAATTATAAAATAAGTAAAACTTTAAACCTAATTAGTGAAACTTGAAATGTATTTATTTCATTAATGGTTTTTTTATCATTTTAGTTTACATGCCGCAGGATATTTCAGAACCAGGATGATGAATAAGTTTGAAATTTTATTTTTATGGACTCATGTTGCCCAATTTTCAAAAAGATAAGTTTTAGGTGAATGTTATGTACGTATGCGTACATAACATTCACTATTTATCTTATTATTATCAACTTTTATATTTAATACATAGTTATTAATTTTTTTCAGAAAAATAAAAACATAAGTCTGTAAACATATGTTCCATGAACATTTTAAGACTTATCAGACATTAAAAGATGCATTCAGTGCTTCAATATCCTGCGGCAACTACAAAAATTGATCAATTTTTTAATATCATTATAAGTTTAATAACCAGGACATAACAGTTAACCCAGGCTTAACCCCTTAATTTACATTATTTCACTATTGTATTTTAATTTGTGTATTAAGATGAAAGGTAATTATTATAAATGTTAAATTTTAATGAAGAAATATATTTTATAAATCCAGTATATAATTAAGATAGTTAGTAAGATTTGAACTCATTAAAAAAAATTATTGTCGGGATTCGAACCCAAGCTCTGATCGTAAACGCACTATAGCTGCAGTCACGTACCTCAACTCTCACGGCTACCGCGACAATTCACTAACTAAAATCAGAAGTTATATTTAAATTGTGCCTCGTGGGGGAGCTTAGGGATATAATGTGTTAAGTTTGACTAAATAGTTTGTGGTTAAAATGTGTTTAATTATTATAAATAACGGTAAGTGAATTACCGATCAGACAAGGAACGCGAGAGCGAGAAGGTTCACTACTGCGCGCATGCGGCCAGGAGAGTGCTGTACGCAATAAGTTTGATGGACCGTATATAGTACAAAGGAAGATTTCACCGGTTATTTTTGATCTACAAAGAAAGGGATCACAAAATACATCCACGGCAGAGATATCAAACCTCATTACGAAAATTCCATAAATACTGTAAGAATACTGATAGAAGCTGCTGAGCAGCTACAACAGAAAGGAAACAATGACAAATTCCGAGAAACCCTGGTAGGTGGCTACAAATATTTTCACCACTACTTATAGTAAAATAAACCTACAGGATATACATACGAGCCCCACCGGCCAGTGTCATCAGTCAATCCAACAACAACCCGGTGTCAGCATGGATGCCATTTTCGGAAATGTCCAAGGAGCGTGACCAAACAGGCTTTGCCTGGTTCGATGCCCTTCGCCAGGAACCGATCGAAGAATATATACGGATCCGGTGAAAAACAGGATGAACAAAAGACACCTATACGCCGAGCTGCATACAACGACCACATCCACGCATAACATCGGACGTTCTTTTGACACCACACCAAAGGTTACCCATACGCCGGCATTCACAACTAGCGATCATAGAAACGATTTGACCGAAGAGGATCCAACGCCACCACCCCTCCAAGCACCTACCCGTCACCAGGAGGTAACGAATCTACTGCTTCCTCTCTTTGCCATTAAGAAAGTACAAATACTTAGAGAGGTTCCAACAACACCTCGACCAGCAGCCAAACCGGAACTTTCAATAACCAACCATTACGATCGCATGAGCAGTATTCCACACGTTAAGTAACAACTCCCAGACGGATCAAAAGTTAGCGTACCGTTGGGAGTGAAAAATATGTTATGTTATATAAATTAAATAACTTATATATAAAATATATATATAAAATATGTTATCCGCTATGAAGGGACTAAAACGTCGTCGAAAAGACTCATACAGCTAGACCCACGCACGGGAAATATTCTAGTGTCGGACCGCTACGACAAGTATATTATAGTTTACACATTTGCGATAAAGATACGTTTATTATATAAATTGTGACGGAAATCGTCACACAATCTATTCACGATGAGTAGAGTAATTAAATTCGCGAATTGTAAGTCGTCGGAGCCTTTCGTATGTCAAGGCCAACCGTCGACACTTGTTTACTTCTCTACGAGTGTACAATTACGCGCGCGACAATACGTAGGGATGGGAGCGCGAAAGAGTGTGTGAGTTTCCCCACTCCCATCCCTTTTTCGGGAAATTAGGCGATCGCCTAGTTAGTGTGTAATGATCCGTCGATCAAGACGGATTATTGTTTTAACGTGATCGCGTACGACTCGTGGAAGCCGAGAGTGCGCCCCACCCCCTCCTACATCGAGCTCTGTGAACGGTTGTTCCGGAGCAGAGCTAAGTGCGGAGACCCGGGTGGACACACGCGTGTCCCGTACCGTTTTGGTGTGTGTTTGTGGGAGTGTGTGTATCAAGGACGGGGTCGTGCGCGAGTGATACCGCGGATCGCGACTCGCTCGCCGCGGCAAGGGCCGCCTTCACCACCTCAACCACCGGTCGTCCCCCCCCTCAAGGAGGTCGACCAGTCGCCGAGGATCGGCTGGGCCATCCCCGAGGAGCGTCACCGGTAAGTGACCTTTATTATTGTGACCCTCCCCCTCCCTTGTGTGTGTGTGTACCACGGGAGTGTGTTCGAGTACATCGGTACTCGAACAGCGGTTCCTGGGAGCGAAACCTGTCGCAGGCGAGGATCTCGATCCGACAGGTTTCCCGGGACTTCCGCCCGCGCGAAATAACTTTGTCGCGGCACACGGCCTGGATGGCCATCTTGTTAATCATTTTATTAAAATAAATATTTCTTTTATTTTATTTTAATTAAGAGTATTTATCTTTTATTCTCCCCGCTCCCGCCGACATCCTTTAAATTTATAATTCGTGTCGAGGCAAGGAGGATTGCCCGAATCCTCCATACCGATCGTCCCAGCGAACTCGCGTTCCTGGCGACAGCCCGCAGTTCGAATAAATAAATAAATAATTGTGTGCGCGGTATTGGGCAACGCGGCCCAACGGTTTTCATTAATTACGTTAATTAATTAATTTAATCGGGTACGCGAATACCACGTCACAAATGGCGACCGTGACAGGACGTTCGGTTTCGTCCTCACCGATTTCAAATTAAAGGTAGATTTTGTCGGCCATCTTTTCGCGCGCGAGAAGTGTCGCGGCGAAACGTGAGCGGGTTGAGTTTGAGAGAGAGAGAGATAGAGAGAGAGTGTATTTCGAGTTAGTGAGAGTGAGAGAGAGAGAGAGCGCGCGAGAGACGGCGTGTGAGACGCGTCTCTATACCAAAGTATTCCCCCTCTTGCTCGGGTATCCGAGGAGAGGTATACACCGGTATATCGAGAGAGAGTTCGCGCGCGACCGTGTTCAGCCGGAAGCGCCCGATCTCACCGAGATCGGTCTCTCTCGATCGCAAGCTTGACGGGAGAACTTTGCTTAGCTTGTATGGGAGCGGCAAAGTAGGGAGAGAGTAGCCTGCGCCGCGGATCGCGGGCAGCGAGAATCCCCCCCGAACAGCGCGCAGGGAAGACTTCGCGAGAGCCGATCATCATCGGCTCTCTCCGATTGCGCCCGCGAGTGGGAGTGAGAGAGAGAGAATCCCTAGTCGCGGGGAATCGGAGTAAGGTGCTAGGCGGGCTATAGGTGTGTGAGTGAGAGAGATAGCGCGATCGCCTAGCCCCTTCGCGTGTATAAGTCTTCGCAGCTGGTTTCGCCGAGAGAAACCACTGCGGCGAATTATTTTATTTAATTCTAATGAAATAAATTCGTTCCCGCGCGGGATCTAATTTATATATTTGTGTGAGAGTGTTTTAAAATTAGATCCTTTCGGGAGAGGTAGTTGCCCCACCCCCTCCCTTCTTAAAGAAAATTTTTAAATTATAATATTTGTTTTCTTTTTATACGGGACGCGGCGAAATTTTAATTGAATTTATTTTTGAGTTTGAGAGCGAAAATTTTGCTGCTTTCTCCCCTCCCTGACATATATTATGTAGTAATTATTATTTAATAATTGTGTTTTATTTATTACTAATTATTTATAATATATGTTATATCAATTTTTGTGTATATAAAATATATTTTGCAACTATTGTTAATTGTTTAGACTTGTTTGCAAGTTAAATAATTAACATTAAGTAACTTTGTGTGAATCAGCCGCAAAGTTACAATAGTTGTAATATTAATTATTTAAACTCGTGTGTGAGTAAAATAATTAAAATTATATTTATTGCAAATTATCTGACAGTGATTATTCAATTTAATATTTCGTATTTGTTGAATATTACTATTTACGATACTTGTAATATATTTTTGTAAATTTTTGAGTGTGAGAAAATTTTTTTTTTATAACTCGTGTTAATTGTTTAGACTTGTTGCAAGTTAAACAATTAATGTTAAGTATCTTTGTGTGATTGTTCCGCAAAGATACGAGAGTTGTAAAATATAATTATTTAGACTCGAGAGTGAGTTAAATAATTGAATTTTTTTTGCATGTATTTTAATGATCGGCATTTAACCTAATATTTCGTATTCGTTATTTACTGTGAAATTTTAATATATGTTAAAAACTTTCTTTTCTCTTTTTGTGTGTTTAAATTATATCTCCACACATTTTTACCAATTATTTAGACTTGTTTGTTAGTTAAATAATTGGTTATAATTTTTTTTTTGGTGTGTTTGAGTAAAATTATTCGGTGTATAAATTTAATTGTTTAGACTTGTTAGCAAGTTAAATAATTAAATTTTCATTTCCTTTTCGTTCAATTTATTTCAAAAAGGAAATATAAATTATTTCAACTTGGTAGCAACTTAAATTATTTATTTAGTCCTTCTTAGGATAAAATAAATATATTTCGCTGAAAAATTGTTGTTTGGGACGACAATTAGTGAAATAATTATTTTTGTTGCAAACCATACGGGATTTACAACATTTCGTAAATACCCCTATTGTTGAAATAATTTAATTAAATTTGTGTTTGTTGTGTAGTGTAAGCCGGGTGGATTGAATTCAAATGCATTTTTACACGTATAAACACGTATAAAATGGCTAAGAAGTTCAAATTTTCAAATTTTTAGATTTCGTTCCATACCGGGTGTATTGAATTCATATGCATTTTTACACTTATAAACACGTATAAAATGGCTAGAAGTCCAAATTTCAAATTTTTAGATTTCGTTCCATACCGGGTGTATTGAATTCATATGCATTTTTACGCGTATAAACACGTATAAAATGGCTAAAAAGTTCTAATTTCCAAATT